>BLSH010450709.1:1062061-1082245 GCA_018402905.1 Glandirana rugosa | reverse complement strand
AAATTTGTCTTTTTACATTTTTTTTTTGGATATTTATTATAGCAAAAAGTAAAAAATATTGTTTTTTTTTTTCAAAATTGTTGCTCTTTTTTTGTTTATAGCGCAAAAAAAATAACACAGAGGTAATCAAATACCACCAAAAGAAAGCTCTATTTGTGGGAAAAAAAGGACATAAATTTTATCTGGGTGCAGCGTCGCACGACCGCGCAATTGTCAGTTAAAGCGGCCCAGTGCCGTATTGCAGAAAATGGCCTGGTCATGTAGGAGTAAAACCTTCCGGGGCTGAAGTGGTTAATTTCACTTAATGCTCCGGGGCTGAAGTGGTTAATTCCACTTAATGCTCTCATAGCGATCACATGACCAGGAGCGTGCCACACTAACTCCCAATAAGAAGCCTTGACCGAGGGCCGCTTCACACTGCAGCGATGCGGGAACCCTGCGAATCCACTACAGGTTCTCGCATCGCTTGTCTCCCGGCGGCAGTTCACACTGCACTATGCAAACTGTGGGGAGTGTCCATAGAAAGTCAATGACACCCCCAAATCAGTTTGCATATGTGCGAATCACATCCGATATCTGAGGTCGGAGCAGTGTGAACCGGCCCTGAGAGCTCCTGGCAGGGGCGTAACTACAGGGGTTGCAGTTGCCCCGTGCGCCAGGGGGCCCGTGTGCCTCCTTTGTATACCTAGATAGGAGGGATGGCGGGGGCGGCATTTAGAGGAACCAATCTCCTCCATTTTCCTCCTAATGCAGGAGATTGTTTCCTCTATATGCTGCCCCCGTCGCCCCTCCTATCCAGTTTACTTGTCTTCTGCTGTTCCCAGGGTCCCTTTGTGCTTCCCTGGTCCTCCCCACAGAGCTGATGTCTTCCCCCTCCTCTCTCCTGCCAGCGGCTGTAGAAGATGGGTCATGATGGAGAGATGGGAAAGGGTCGGTAAATTTGTTATTTACCGGCTCCTTCCTTTTCTGAATGGACAGAGTCAGTGATTGGTATCAATTGGTTCACTCATAACTGAAGCATAGTAAACTGTTTTTACTATACTTCAGTTTCTGAATGAATGGGAGGCTCGGTACACAACTATTCATTTATTCGGTGGGACCGTAATAAAGGTGCCCCGTGATGGGAGTAAAGGGCCCCAGGATCAGTGGGAAGATGGTAGGGACCTGGCCAGGGGGGCCCTTCAAAATTTCTTGCACCGGGGCCCTGAAGACCCTAGTTATGCCTCTGGCTCTTGCTGAGTGTGCGTGGAGCGCACTTTCACCACACAACCTCCCGCCGCCATGAACGCTGATGTGAGGCTACTGGGCATAAATGCCAACCTTTCTGTCGCATATATGTGTTAAGCCTCGGACACACGCTTAGATTTTCTGACAACAGAACGTCCGTTTTTTGTTGGATGCTTGTCTCATGTTGAAAGTGAAGAGCATACTAACAATACGAAAATTTTCGTACGACCGAATTCAACGTCAGAAGTGACGTAATGTGTTAAATAGCTTTGTATGTATTTTTTAGTTTCTGAGCATGCGTAGTTGTGATCGTATGATTTTTTTCATTTGAAAACCATACTAAAGATACGAAAATCGGATGTTGCCATGACGTAAAAAAAAAGTTCTAGTCTGCGCCATCCAGCTTTTGCCGTCCGAAAAATCAAAATCGGCTGTTGACAGGAGCATACTAACGGTAAGGCCTCATACACACGGGCGTTATTAACGTCGTTTTTGAGCTGTTTTTACAGCTTAAGAACGCCACACCATGTTATCCTATGGCCTCATGCACACATTGACGTTATTGAGATGTAGATGGCGTCTGCGTTCTTAGGCTGTAAATCTAGCGCAGGACCTGCGCGTTCCGAAGCTGCAGCGTTTTGGCGTTTTTAACGCTGAGCCGGCACAACGCTCACTAACGCGCATTAGCGCCTTAGCGACATTAACCAGCGTTTTTAGCGCCACGTTTTCTGTTTTAAAATGTCCAAAAATAGCAGAGGGATGTCTTTTCAAACAAAATGCGACAGCGCTCAATAACATGCATTAACGCCAATGCAAAACGCCGGTGAAATCGCATTTTTAAGGCGTGCTTTTTACTGGCGTCGGACCCGACATTACAGCTCGTTTTTTCAAAACGCCCGTGTAGATGAAGCCTAAGAATTTCAGACGATCGGTCGTCGTACGAAAATTCTCGTCCAAAATTCGCATCGGGGCCCCTTACATAGCTTTAGACCTGGGCCCCTCCGTCTGACCACCAACATTCCCTAGGGTCCGCCCACTGGCCATCCCACTGGCCATGGGTGTACACATGTTGCAGCAGTAGGAATTATTCACCCTGTCACACTTACCAGGTGTAGCCTGCCAAGTATGACTCATTCAAGTGAAGTGTGCAATGCATGCTAGTGTGGGATCCAAGGGGTTAAAAAAAACAGTGCACAGGCAGCACAGCCTCACCCGATGATTGCAATAAGACCTTGCGCCGAACCATAGGTGCTGGAGTGTCCCCAAACCGGATGACCCTTCCAATTGACTCCAATGTTAAATCCGAAATTCACCCGACAATTGCTGGTCAATGACTGGTCATTTTGAGGACCCGGTATGGCTGAACCATAGGTGCTGGAGGTCCCAAACTTGGATCAGTTGTGGTCCAGATAGCCCTCTCTATGTGACCCAAGTTTGGTATTTATATGAGCTATGGTTAGGGGGACCTAACGCCGAACCATTGGTGCTGGAGTGTCCCCAAACCGGGTGTCCCCCTCCCATAGACTCCAATGTTAAAGACTGCTAAAGTCTTTGTTGTAAGGGCCCCTTGAGTAGGGTTGCTGCCTCATCCCTTTAAACCTGAACACATATGGATTACACAGGTTGTTCTGAGGCTAATTTAATGCAGATAAGGCACCAAGTGAGTTTAATAACCACCTTAATCAGCCACAGAACAGCCTGTGTAATTAATATGTGTTCGGGTTTAAAGGGATGAGGTGGCAACTCTACCCTTGAGACACTGGGGCCCCTTACAACAGTACTGCCGGTACCCCCCTGATGGCGGTAGGGTTGCCACCTCATCCCCTTAATTACACAGGTTCTAAGGCTAATTTAATGAAGATAAGGCTCCAAGTGAGTTTAATTACCACCTTAATCAACCACAGAACAACCTGTGTAATTCATGTGTGTTCAGTTTTAAAGGGATGTGGTGGCAACTCTAGATGGTGGCCCTGCATTACCCAGTTGGTAATCAGTTAAAGGCTTTATGAAAAAAAACAGCAACTGTTGAAATGTTTGTTGTTTCCATCAACGACAGGGCAGGCAATACAGTTGTACAGCTGAGATTTGTATAGGGGTGGTGGGCAGGGTGTGGGCAGGGTACAGCATGGGCAAACGTGGAAAAGCATTTTATCAAAAACAAACTTTTCGGCCAATTGCAGCACATTCCCTACACTCCTTCATATCCTGGAAGACAAAGGAAGGAGTGTGCTGGAAGGAATTCCATCTCTGAGCCAAAAAAGCCATGCTTCCCCCAGAATGTACAACAGAGTCAAGCACTTGGGATTCAAAATACATCCCTCCGTGTGTTTTCTAGGAAAAATTCACAACGCTTAGCCAAACTCATCATATCTTCTCTCTCTCCGCCTATTGAACGCAGATTTACTGCTTCCCCTTCCCACATTCCATTCTTTCCACTTTCCCAGTTTTTGGGCCTCCAGGCTGCTAGTTAGGAGACGTTTGCAATAAACGAGTTTAACCCCTTCAGCCCCGGAAGGATTTGCCCCCTTAATGACCAGGCCATTTTTTGCGATTCGGCACTGCGTCACTTTAACTGACAATTGCGCGGTCGATGGTCATGCGACACTGTACCCAAACAAAATTGACGTCCCTTTTTTGAGCTTTCTTTTGGTGGTATTTGATCACCGCTGCGGTTTTTATTTTTGGTGCTATAAACAAAGAGCAACAATTTTGAAAAAAAAACATTTTTTTTTACTTTTTGCTATAATACATATAAAAAAATATATATATAAAAAAAATGTATTCATCAGTTTTAGCCGATATGTATTCTACATATTTTTTGGTAAAAAAAAAAAAATTGCAATAGGCGTATATTGATTGGGTTGCGCAAAACTTATCACATCTACAAACTATGGGAATAGATTTTGGGACTTTTATTATTTTTTTTTATTGTTTTTACTAGTAATGGCGGTGATCTGTGATTTTTAGCGGGACTGCGACATTGCAGTGGACAAAACAGACCCTACCTCTGCGTTTTTTGTTTTTTTTGTGCTATAAACAAAAAAAGACCAATTGTGAAAAAAAACCCCAATATTTTTTACTTTCTGCTATAAAACACATCCAATAAAAAAAATGTAAAATAATAAAATTTCTTTCTCAGTTTAGGCCAATGTGTATTCTGCTACATATTTTTGGTTAACAAAAAAACACCGTACATTGGTTTGCGCAAAAGTTATAGCGTCTACAAACTATGGGATAGATTAATGGCGGTGATCAGCAATTTTTAGGACTGTGACATTGTGGCGGACAAATTGGACACTAAGGGGTTGATTTACTAAAGCTGGAGAGTGCAAAAACTGGTGCAGCTGTGTATGCTAGCCAATCAGCTTCTAACCTCAGATTTTTTAATCAAGCTTTGACAATAAAACCTTGAAGCTGATTGGTTTCTGTGCAGAGCTGCACCAAATTTTGCACTTTCAAGCCTTAGTAAGTCAACCCCTGAGTGACGTTTTTTGGGGACCAGTGACACCAATACAGTGACACTGTATAAATGACACTGGCAGGGAAGGGGTTAACATCAGGGGTGATTAAAGGGTTAAATGTGTTCCCTCAGTGTGCTTACTAACTGTGTGGGGGATGGACTCAATGCAGGAACAGAAAGATCTCTCTTCCTGATTAGCTGGAAGCACAGATCTCTCTGTTCCTGTTTGACAGAACAACGGTCTGCTTTGCTTACATCAGCAGACCGCCATTCTGTCATTCCCCGGAGTGATCGTGGGAGGGCCCGCTGATTGGCTCCTGCTGTGTCCACAGTGGGAGTGGGTCACCAGCGCTGCACGCCCCAGACCAGATCGCTCAGACAGCGTACAGGTACATTGTTTTGCGCAGCCGGGCCGCGCAGCCGGGCCGCCCTGCCTCAGTATATGTGCGGTGGGTGGTCCAGAACTGGTTAAAGTTTAAAGCCCATCTCTGGGGAAAGGAACAATCCTCCCTTGTGGGGGGGGGGGTGCCCTCACAAGGGTTAAATGCTTGTTTAGATCTAGGGAGCTGCAAAATGTAGTTTAAAGGGTTAGTCCACCTTTACCAAAAAACTGCCTGTGCAGGTAAGGGGCACCTGGAGATAAAAACAAACTGTGCAGCACTGACCAAAGCTGGATAATATCCATTGTATAGGCATAGGCCATTTACATACCTCCTGAAGTCTAGGCAAAAAACTCTCAGAAATGGTTTCATTATCATGCCTTGTTGCTAGGATGTTGCTAAGACACTCACAGCCCATTTCATACCCCATGGCTTGCGTTCCCTCTCTCTTGTTGCAGTAGATCTGAGATTAGAGATGTTGTGGCGGAGGAGATTGTAAACCGCACATGGGTGGGGGTTTGAGAGCTTGTTTGTGTGATGTGAGCAGTGACAGCTGGGAATGTCTTAGCGACATCCTAGCAACAAAGCAAGATGGGATGATGCCATCTCTGGGATTTTTGGCCAGGCTTCAGGAGATATGCAAATTTCCTACATCTATTGTAAGGACATTACCCAACTTTAGTCAAAGCTGCACAGTTTATATTTATCTGTAGGCGCCCCTTACCTGCACAGACAGTTTTTGATAAAGGTAAACTAACCTTCTTACCAAATCCTTTGGTCTAAAACTGCTTTAGTGGCCCCTAGACCTAAATAAGCATTGGAAGTGTATTTATGGTAAAAACGTAATCTCGTATATTCATTTCTGCATTCTATTTCAATAATTTATAGCTGACTATTACCCTGAATGGTCTGCAAACTTACTTTGTGAAGATTAGATTGGGCTTGTAGGTGTGGCACTGTTCTCTACTGGGTTTTTGGCAAATGAGCAATTTTACTGTTCTGTTACTGTTAGGCTCCAGATGACGAAACGCGTAGGTGGGAGCTGCTAGCATCTTTGCGTCACTTCCGGTTTCGGATCTGTGGATTGCTGAGTGTCCCAGACTTCCTGTTTTTTATGAACTCAAGCTGTTGTTACATGGAACAAATGTGAGTATCTTTATACCTATGAGTATTTAATAAATAGTTTAAACGGTATCAGGCTATGGGGACATTCTTTTTCAACATGTGAATGAGCCGATCTGAACTATCATAAGACAAAGGAGAAAGGACTTCTCATACAGTGATCTGGCAATTGCTGCACAGTGGTAAACTACTGTGTATGCGGTATACCCCGGTGAGGGGTGAATCTCTCTGGTGAGTGCAATACCTTTAGGGGGCACTAT
The DNA here is from genome assembly GCA_018402905.1 of Glandirana rugosa. Taxonomy (NCBI): domain Eukaryota; kingdom Metazoa; phylum Chordata; class Amphibia; order Anura; family Ranidae; genus Glandirana; species Glandirana rugosa. The sequence continues at coordinate 1,075,796 of BLSH010450709.1, read as the reverse complement.
AAGGAGCACCAGCACTAATATCTGTCATTTTATAAAGCACCGAAGAGTATCTGTCATTTTATAAAGCACTGAAGAGTACCTGTCATTTTATAAAGCACTGAAGAGTACCTGTCACTTTATAAAGCACCGAAGAGTACCTGTCATTTTATAAAGCACTGAAGAGTACCTGTCACTTTATAAAGCATCGAAGAGTACCTGCCACTTTATAAAGCACCGAAGAGTACCTGCCACTTTATAAAGGACTTTGCAAATTGGATTGTACACATTATATTTCAGCACTGCTCACTTTATGGACTTTTACCCACATAAGATTATATGGCACATGAATTTTTGAGTATTATTTTAGAGCATATGAATTTATTTATTTAAAGTAATAGTCACTTTTATTTGGTTTGTATATGGTCATTATATGTTGTATGTATTTTTTAAACACATTGTATATTGATTGTATACACTAATCACTTTGCTTTACACTTGTCACAGAGGTTCTTGAATTCATAACAGTAAAATTGCTCATTTGCTAAAAATATAACCCAATAGAGAACAGCGCCATACCTACAAGCCCATTCTAATTTTTACCATGCACCCCTTCAATGGGGTTGTATAAGTAGGGGCAGCAGTTCCATATACACATCAAGAAATTAACCTGTAGCCATTTGCGCGGGACCACCCTAATCTCTTCTTGTTACTTTGTGAAGATCCCACACATTTCCTACCCTGAATTCTGTGACATGTAGTCACTATGTCCTGTGAGTAGGTACTGCTGTGTTACACATTTCACAGAGCCTGCCTTCCGAACTACAGAGGGGCTGAGAGGATAGTTTCAGGAGACAGAGTCAGTACAGGAATCATTGCTTGCAGGCAGCAAGGTACCATGGGATATGTAGTCCGTAGAAATAGAGGAGACGCTGCAAAGCATGCAGGGAATCCAGGAAGTTGTGGAAATAGATGGCTAGTAGACAGGCAGCACTTGCAACATGAAAGGATCCTATATTGGAGTGTCAAAAATAACAATTGTTTGTATTGTCATTACCATGCTGATATTATAAAATTAAAGTGTATGCTGTGATCACAGAACTCCTTTAACCCTTGTTGCGCAGAGGCAACCCCACTACAAGGGCAGATGTAAATATTTACAATGTATTACACTTCTTCATCTTTAAAAGTTTCCTTTTCTCTCTGACTCAGCTGGTCCCCTGATAGGTGGCCCTGCTTTCTGCTTTTAGAGTGGCTTTCTTCCATTGCAGGGCCCAGCACAGTCACCCAATTTGTGCCCACTGCTGTGAGAGTATAGTATTGAGAGTTTGTAACAAATATAAAGTAGGTGTTATCTCAATTTGGCTGCAAAAGTGGAAATACACTTTATAATAGCTCTCTTTTGTACCACAATATCTTCATTCTAACAAGAGTCATTTTTCCATTTAAATTTACAGAGAATCGACACTTCCTGGAGTGTCAAATCCTCTATTCCCGGGCTGGCTTCTGCATCATCTCCTTATTTCTGCTGTAAGTGGGTAAAATCACAAAAGACCGGTCGCTTCTGTCTTTAGGGGGAAAAAATATTTCTTATTGACCCTAGAAGAGAGTTAGATTAGCTGCCTGAACCCAAATATTACCATATTATCCAATTAATATTCTATATTGTATTATGTTTTTAGAAGCAAGCAGTGTAGGTATCTGATTGAGACTTGGTATCAGCTACTTGCAATCCCCGTAGAGCAGGGCTCAGAATGAGAAAGAGAGAAGCAGCAAAAGGAATGTCCTTTGTGATGTCATCAAGAGGTGGCTGTCACTTCTGGTTTTGGGAAGCCGTCTGCTGATGATGCCCCATAAGGCCCTCCGTCCTCCTCCTATCATGAATGGGAGCCGAAGCCTCTTAGGATATGTGATGTGCATATCCCAGGAGGCTCTGGGAGCACAGCATGTCTTTCTGGACAAGACCAAAATTGAGGTGGAAGCAGACTGGAAAATGAAAAAAAAAAAAAAAAAGTTAAAAAAAAAAAAACAGGATTTTATCTTGTAGAGGGGCAAGAAGAGTTGAAGCAGAGAAAAGTTACATTTTAATGTACTGCCAGCCATAGATGGTCCGTAGCATCTATGGGTAGGCTGATTTTACCCACGTCAATCCACCGATCAATTTGGGTACAACCAGCATATTGGAGTTTTACATGCGATTATTGCCAGCGGCTATAGCAGCTAGCAATAATCAATGTGTGTTCTCCAGACAGGCATGGGATCAGTGTTGATGGGGGAATCAAGTGAATTGCACCGTCTATGGTCGGCTTTAGGTTCTGTTTTAACTGCTCTTACTGTAAGGAATCCTTTCCTAAACTAAGTAAAATCTGCTTGAACGGTTACTCTGTTCGGTATTATTGTGATCCAGTAGCTGGTTCGGTGTTCCTTTCAGCCTACATTTACCCTTGCAGGACTGTTTATTTTCCCTCTCTTGTGATGTTCGTAACAATTGATTTTCTGAACACAGAGGCCTCCCCACCAAGGGCATGGTCAGAATCCACATGTGAGCCAACCATGACTGATGCTGCAGCCTTGCCCCGAAGGTCATTGACTGACTGTAGAGACAACTGTGAAGATTAATCTGATGACATTTAACTAATCAGCGGCAGGACTTGGCAGAGACAACATCTCTTACATCACATCAGAACACTGCCATGTAAAGTTATTGTCTGCTATGGGACCCATAGACTATGCTTTGTATCATTGTTTCTCAAGTGTTTTTGTCTTGCGGCGCACCAAAAAGTTCTAAAAATTTTCATGGCACACCTGACAAGATGTAACAATTTTTGTGGTGAAGAACTTATTTATTTTTACAAATACAGTATCTCACAAAAGTGAGTACACCCCTCACATTTTTGTAAATATTTTATTCTATCTTTTCATGGACAACACTGAAGAAATGACACTTTGCTACAATGTAAAGTAGTGAGTGTACAGCTTGTATAACAGTGTAAATTTGCTGTCCCCTCAAAATAACTCAACACACAGCCATTAATGTCTAAACCACTGGCAACAAAAGTGAGTACACCCCTAAGTGAAAATGTCCAAATTGGGCCCAAAGTGTCAATATTTTGTGTGGCCACCATTATTTTCCAGCACTGCCTTAACCCACTTGGGCATGGAGTTCACCAGAGCTTCACAGGTTGCCACTGAAGTCCTCTTCCCCTCCTCCATGACGACATCCCAGAGCTGGTGGATGTTAGAGACCTTGCGCTCGGCCACCTTCCATTTGAGGATGCCCCACAGATGCTCAATAGGGTTTAAGTCTGGAGACATGCTTGGCCAGTCCATCACCTTTACCTTCGGCTTCTTTAGAAAAGCAGTGGTCGTCTTGGATGTGTGTTTGGGGCCATTATCATGTTGGAATACTGCCCTGCGGCCCAGTCTCCGAAGGGAGGGCATCTTGCTCTGCTTCAGTATGTCACAGTACATGTTGGCATTCATGGTTCCCTCAATTAACTGTAACTCCCCAGTACTGGCAGCACTCATGCTCATGCTTGACTGTAGGCAAGCTACACTTGTCTTTGTACTCCTCACCTGGTTGCCGTCACACACGCTTCACACCATCTGAACCAAATAAATGTATCTTGGTCTCATCACACCACAGGACATGGTTCCAGTAATCCATGTCCTTAGTCTGCTTGTCTTCAGCAAACTATTTGCGGGCTTTCTTGTGCATCATCTTTAGAAGAGGTTTCCTTCTGGGATGACAGCCATGCAGACCAATTTGATGCAGTGTGCGGTGTATGGTCTGAGCATTGATAGGCTGACCCCCCACTCCTTCAACCTCTGCAGCAATGCGGGCAGCACTCATACGTCTATTTCCCAAAGACAATCTCTGGATATGACGCTGAGCACGTGCACTCAACTTCTTTGGTCGATCATGGCAAGGCCTGTTCTGAGTGGACCTGTCCTGTTAAAACCCTCTATGGTCTTGGCCACCGTGCTGCAGCTCAGTTTCAGGGTCTTGGCAATCTTCTTATAGCTTAGGCCATCTTTATGTAGAGCAACAATTCTTTTTTTCAGATCCTCAGAGAGTTCTTTGCCATGAGGTGCCATGATGAACTTCCAGTTACCAGTATGAGAGAGTGAGAGCGATAACACCAAATTTAACACACCTGCTCCCCATTCACACCAGAGACCTTGTAACACTAACGAGTCACGTGACACCGGGGAGGGAAAATGGCTAATTGGGCCTAATTTGGACAATTTCACTCAGGGGTGTACTCACTTTTGTTGCCAGCGGTTTAGACATTAATGGCTGTGTTTTGAGTTATTTTGAGGGGACAGCAAATGTACACTGTTATACAAGCTGTACACTCACTACTTTACATTGTAGCAAAGTGTCATTTCTTCAGTGTTGTCACATGAAAAGATAGAATAAAATATTTACAAAAATGTGGGGGTGTACTCACTTTTGTGAGATGCTGTATGTTTCGTTTTACTTTGCTTGCTTCCTTGCTTTTCATTTAACAGTTTTTCTTTCTGAGCTCCAGTTCGCTAAACAATGAATAAACTTTATTTATAAGCATCAAAGTTGGAATGGAACGGTCTCTATTATTATAATATAATTAGAGCGATCGAGTTCTCCCGAGATCTCGCACAAGTCTCGCTTTATGAAAGGAACCAATGAATGACAGACTGACAGAGATGGCGTTTTTATATATGTTAATTTTTTTACTTATGCGACATTGATTTTCCATTTAATTTTTCGATATGTTCAATGTTTCAAAACGCTAGCAATTTTAAATATTTTTCAAAACTCCCACGGCAAACCTGCAAACCTCGTACCAATTCGAGAATCACTGCTTTATATGCTGTGGTTCAAAAACTGTAAAAGCAGTTCAAAACTTTCCTCCAAAAATCTTTTTTTTTCTGTTCTGAATGCTCAGATTTGGACTTGAAATAACATTTTTCTGGTCTGGGCTTGTTAACACATGCAGCCGGGTAGCGGAAAAATAGGTAGTTGAGCCACGATTTTACTATCCCCCAAGATGAAGAAGAGGGTTTTAATGTCACTTTAAGGAAATATTTTTTTATAAAACTGTCCCAAAGTTTCTTACCTGGAGATCCTGCCAGTAACAGCATTTTCTATTGCAGGGTGATAAGGCTAAATCAGAGTTTCTCAACCTCTTTTTCAGCCAAAGCACCCTTTAAAATCATGGACAGTCTCAAGGCACCCCATTCTAAAATGTAAAAAACTATTCTAAAAGTTTTACATAATGCGGCACACGTAGGACACCTAACCTTAGATGTGATTTATTCTTTCAAAGCAAATAGACTTTTGCATACTAGTTCCGACTAGTATTCCATTGTTTCTCCTCTCCCTCAGTTTCTCTCAATCACTCAGCTAATGTGACCCCAGCATGTTATACAGCACAGTGCTTGTGCTGTGTAATTTGGCCCCCCGTATCACGTGAAATACCTGGCTGATCCGCCCTGGTTCTGCCCTCCCCCCTGTAAACTGACCACGGTTTATCACTGCTGCTGAGCCCTGACACTGTTGTCAGTTTACCTGCCTCCATCATCCGCTGTCTCTCCTTGCTTCCTCTCTCCCCCTCCTCTCTCCCTGACTGTCAGCTGTGTCATGGCCGATCGCTTCCCTTCTGCTGAAAAAAATATTGTTTGCTTGCTATAATCCCCTCTGTTATATTACAGTATGTGCCCCAGTGCATGTTGTTTATCAAAAATATTCCACTTCATACCTAATTTCAGAGCGCCGCTCAGCGCTCATGTGACCACCTGCAGCTCTCCTTTCCTCCTCCCGGGTGACGCCAGCCCCGTCCGCTGTAGCTGTCGGATCTAGGAAGACAGCGGCAGGCAGTCATATGAGCGCTGAGGGGCGCTCTGAAATTAGGTATGAAGCGGAATATCTTTGATAAATAACATGCACGGGCAGAGGCGTAACTAGGACCTTCAGGGCCCCGGTGCAAGAAATTATGAAGGGCCCCCTGACCCCTGGCCAGGGCCCTCCCTCTTCCCACTGATCCTGGGGCCCTTTACTTCTATGGCGGGTCCCTTTATTACGGTACTGCAGTGGGGCACTTTCACAAGTTCTGCAGCGGGCCCCCTTCCTGCCATCTTCAGGCCTCCCCATGGTGGTGAAACAATTGCAACCTTTTGCAGTCCTGATAGTTCCCTCACTGGTGTCAGTAGTTTTTAATTTTAATTTTATTTTTTACCATTTCATTTTATTTCTTTTACAATTTAATTTTTATAATTTTTTAAATTTTTTTTAGGAGCTCTGTTGGGGGGCTTTGATGAGATATCAGGGGTCTAAACAAACCTCAGCCCTCAATCTCCATCTGTGTAGCCTCAGCTGCACAGAATGAATGGACAGGTATAGTTGTGCACCGAGCCTCCCATTCATTCAGAAACTGAAGTATAGTAAAAACAGTTTACTATGCTTCAGTTATGAAAGAACCATTTGGTACCAATCACTGACTCTGTCCATTCAGAAAAGGAAGGAGCCAGTAAATTAGAAATTTACCGATCCGTTCCCATCTCTCCATCATGACACCTCTTCTACAGCAGCTGGCAGGAGAGAGGAGGGGGGAAGACAACAGCTCTGTGGGGGGGACCAGGGAAGCACACAGGGACTCTGGGAACAGCAGAAGACAAGTAAACTGGATAAGAGGAAAATGGAGGAGATTGGGTCCTCTAAATGCCACCCCCCCATCCCTCCTATTCAGGTGTACAAGGGAGGCACACTGGCCCCCTGGACCATGGGGTCTGGTTGCAATTGCAACCCCTATCATTATGCCCCTGTGCACGGGGGCACATGCTGTAATATAACAGAGGAGATTGTAGGAAGAAAAGTGGCTTTACAACCACTTTAAGGAGCTGCTGGATTTTTTGGGCCCTCCCTGCCTTTTTTAACATCTATTGGATGGCAGTTGGGTGTAAATGGACAGGCGGTCCATTTACATCCGACCGCCCATAGAGGAAAGAGGGCTGTGTCTGTGCCCGCTCTGCCATCCACCTGCTCAGCGAGGATCGGCGGACAGTTTCCCCGCTGAGCAGGTGGACTCCTAGTGGAGACAGCCCCGTGTCGTAGGAGCCTTATAAATTATGGACTTTGAACATCTGTAGAAAAGGGAAGACTGCAGATAAACAGGTACAACGTATGTAGGAGGATTTGTTTCATCTCCGTGTATCACCTGGGGATAGTCACTTCACTGGGTCTATGTAAGGGTTTACAACAACTTTAAGACTTAAGCTGTGAAGAGCAGCTGCAGAGTGGCATGGAGAGCATTCCTGTAGCAGATAATGCAAGTCTGAAAAGGAGGGTCGCACACTGCTAGTATCATCCACAAAAAACTTTATTGGGGACTGCTCAGACAGAACATGGCCCTGCCATGGCGTTCTCTCTGCACAGTCTCCAATAAAGTTTCTTCTGGGTGATACTAGCAGTGTGCGACCCTCCTTTTCAACTAGCATAGAATTGTATTATTCTTATAACAGTAGCCCCCTTACCTTGTGCTGCTGGAGGTGGAGTTGGAAAGCAGAAAGTGCAGGGTTTGGAGGAGGACCAGAGGAGGGCTGGAGTCAGCTGCTGGAGCCTGCTGAATGCTGAGACCAGGGGAATTGGAGACAAAGGGGTACTGTGGCTGCACAGAGAGGCGCAAGATCTGTAGGAGGAGTTTTGACCTCCTCTCTGGTGCCAACTGCTGAGATGAAGGGAGGGAGAAGAGATGAGCCTCTCCGAGGCTGCACAGAGAACTGCAGGATCTGGCGGAGGAGTTCTGTCCTCCTCTCTGCTGCCAACTACTGAGGTGGGGGTGGATATTAGGGGAGTGTCGCAGCTGCAGGAGAGGTGTGAGGGCCACATGAAATGGCCTGGCAGGCCAGATTAAGCCTGTGGGTCTTATGTTTTACACATGTGACCTAATAACTAACACTTACAGTGGTATTAAACCCTCTGTTTTATCAGCACTTTCAGCAGCTGATTTCATCACTTCGGCTCCATTCAGGTGCACGGTGTGCATGCATTTTTGCGCATTTTATATATGGCAGCATATTTAATTTAATGGGCTTTCCCTCTGTCTTCCCACAGTTAAAGCAACCCCCCCCCCCCCCCATTAAGCAAGCACCCCCTAGGGGCACACTTAGAGGTGTTCAAATACCACCAAAAGGAAGCTCCATTTGTGGGGAAAAAAGGACATCAATTTTATTTGGGTACAACGTCGCACGACTGCGCAATTGTCAGTTAAAATAGCGCAGTGCCGTATCGCAAAAAATGGCCTGTTCACGAAGGGGGGTAAACCTTCCGCTTAAATCACTCTGCAAAAACATAGTGTACTTTGTCACCATGTTTTCTTGTGTGTGAAATTGCATGCACTTTAGCAAGGTGCGCTGGCATGCCATTAGAAATGCATGGCACCCCCTCGCACATGCAAAAGGAATGCATTTGTGTGTTGTGGGAATGCGCATGCTCCCGCATCACACAAAGGTGAACCTAGCTTTGCCGAGCATGCAGCTTCTTTTATTTTGAACATAGATACGCTTTAACAACAATGATAAAATAAATGCTGCAGAACTTGTGGCAAGCCGCTGAATATGCAAGCTGAAATAAATAGATGTTTACTGTAATATTTGCCTAAGGATTTGTAAATTTGGCCAACTGTTCTCGTGACAATCACACCAGTGCTAGATCACTCTGACACCTGAAGAGTCTGCCTTATTAGGGCACAAAAAGGCATTTAAGTGTAGCTATTGTGAAAATGTAGAATCATTATATTACTTTCCACATCATATTCCATTATTTATATCCTACTCCTATTAATCTGAACGATCTTGAAGTTTGTAAACTTACTTTGTGAAGATCCCACATATTTCCTTCCCTGAATTCTGTGACACGTAGTCACCTGTGTAAAACACATTTCACATAGCCTGCCTTCTGATCTACAGAGGTGCAGAGAGGAGGAGTTGCAGGAGGCGAATCACTGCTTGCAGACAGCAAGGTACCATGGGATATGTAGTCCTCAGAAGTTGTGGAGAAGCGGCAACGCATGCAGGGAATCCAGGAAGTTGTGAAAAGAGACTGCCAGTTGACAGGCAGAATTCACAATATGAATGGTAAGGTTATATTGGATTATCATATATAGCCATTTGTCAGGAACCTAAGGTCAGCTGGGCTCATGTTTGTGTGCATGATCTTACTTTTGAGCATAGATGTGCACGGGCGTGCCCACAGATTGAGGCGCCTATTTAAACCAGTGGCCTGCCTAGCATCATTGCTAGATGGTCTTCAGCTGTACCTTGTGACTTGTGTTCCAGAAAGCCTACGGACCTTGCTCCTGACTATTCTTCAGATTCCCTTTGCTTGCTTATGTCTGCTACTGATCCATGTTACTTGAAACGTAATCATTTGGTGGAGGGGGGATTATGGTTTGGGGTTGTTTATTAGGGGTTGGGCTTGGCTCCTTCGTTCCAGTGAAGGGAACTCTTAAGGCATCAGAATACCAAGACATTTTGGACAATTTCATGCTCCCAACTTTGTAAGAACAGTTTGGGGATGGCTCCTTCCTGTTCCAACAACAACAGTGCACAAAGCAAGATCCATAAAGACATGGATGAGTGAGTTTGGGGTGGAGGAACTTGACTGGCCTGCACAGAGTCCTGACCTCAACCCGATAGAACACCTTTGGGATGAATTAGAGGGGAGACTGTGAGCCAGGCCTTCTCGTCCAACATCAGTGCCTGACCTCACAAATGCGCTTCTGGAAGAATGGTCAAACATTCCCATAGACACTCCTAAACCTTGTGGACAGCCTTCCCAGAAGAGTTGAAGCCAGTGGTAGCTGCTCCATAATCTATATGCAGGGTGCAGGACGCATGGATTCCAATGGGGGGGGTGTTTTTTTGAAGCACGTGTTTAGAGCCTAAGGCTCTAATAGGCTTCAAAAAAGGGTGGGCTTGGGGCGCAGTGGCAATAGCAAATGAATATTCACTTTTGACACACTGATTCGCCTCCCCTATTGGCCAGGGAGTCTTAGGCTATCGCCACCGTTTGTCTCCCACGTGGAGGGGGTGGGTTGGTGGTCGATCGCCACCGTTCATCTCTCGGGGGGGTGGGGGTCTGATGATAATTTGGTGCCGCCACCCCCCAAAATGTTGAGCACCAGCCACCACTGGTTGAATCTGTTATAGCTGCAAAGGGTGGGCCAACTCAATATTTAACCCTATGTACTAAGACTGGGATGCCATTAAATTTCATGTGCGTCCCAATACTTTTGGTAATATAGTGTATCTTCCTGGCTGTGACCAAACTTGCTTTGTGACCTGACTCCTCACTGCCGCTTATCTCACCTCAGCATCTCCAAGTTCGCTGCACCAACTTCCTGGCACCTGCGCCCTTCCCCTGCCCTCTCAGTCCTTGTCTCCACCACCAGGGTTGGATGGGAATTGCACAAGAGGCCACTCTCATCATCTCCAGCTCCACTAACAGGTAGGTGACACTATTGTTTGTATTGTTAATACAATGCTGATGTTATAAAATGAATACTTTTGAATTTTTTTCTGAGAATTGTGCTGAAATTTCAATGCAATATTTTTTAGCCACCCATGAGGTTTTACATGTTTACTTTTTTTACTTTAGGCTTAATGTGTTACTAAAGCCACCACAGTAAAATCAGTCTGTATGTGCAGAATAGCATGCTTGTTATACTCACTGTGGAACTTAACGAGTTAATCCTCTGCATTGTGTAAAAAGGCTCTTTGATCTTGTATGGCCAGATACTTCCTTCTTGCACTGTCTATGTGTGTAATGCCATACTACACGCAGGCAGGGTTGTAAATTTGCACATGCTCTGTTCGGTCTCTTATGCTGTGTTGGAGATTTCCTGTTTCAGTTGAGTTTTTCAGGTCACATGGTATTTACATCACACCGACCGGCTCGCCGACATTTACTGCTGCAGAGTGGCGCTGTTTCGCGAATCGCCGCCTATAAACGGCGGCTTGAGCGTGCGTGGCTAGCGGGCGGGAGCACACCACTCGCGGCGGGCTCTCATGCCCACCGCACTCTGCAGCAGTGTGCCCGTGGTCCAGAGGTACCAAGCCTGGTAGCTGCTAATCATGGACTTACAGCCTTCATGGATTACTGGCAATCATGGACTCACCTATCAGGTTTTTATTGCTTTCTGTCCGCTAGGGAGCTTCACCCTCTCCCCTAGTGTTCGTTATCACGGACAGTGAAAGAGAATCCCAGTCTCATAAAGCTCTGTTGTATGACGACTACAAGAGGCTAATGCCAACCAGGTCACAGGCACGTACACTGCTTGCATATGAACATTTCATGCATTAGTTACAAGTGCGTTAATGTGTCTTTTATATTTGCCTATGGTTGTAGTCTGGTTGAAAAAAGACCCAAGCCCATCTAGTTCAACCAATAGAGTTCATCTTTAAGGATTAAGGCCCCATTCACACAGGGGCGACTGTCGCTCCGACTTGGGTAGCCTCAAGTCGCCCCAGGTCGCTTGACATCTGAAATCCCATTGTACACTACTGAAGTCGGAACGACTTCAGAAAAGGTTCCTGTACTACTTCTAGGCGACTTCTATCCGACTTGTGCCCATAGAATTGAATAGAAGTCGCATCCAAGTCGGATTCCCCATCTAAATAAAAGCGACTTTGTAGTGAAAAGAATAGAATTTATTTTTAGGCAACCCTCTCCCTCCCTTCTCTGATTGGTCAAGGCAAAGTCGCCTGGAAAAAGGCGTGTTGTAAAGTCGCCTCAAGTCCCTGGAAGTCGCGCTGAAAGTCGCACTGAAAGTCGCGCTGAAATTGCCTAGCAAAGTCGCATCGAAGTCGGGTCGCCCCTGTGTGAATGCAGCCTTAGACTTATAAGACGGTCCCTCTGCATCTGTGTGTTGATGAGTCTGCACCTCTCTGTAAAGACTTATTCATATATTTTATGATCCGTAGAATACGTTGGCGCGCCTGCGGCGTTATTTCAAGATGGTGGCATGGAATGCAGCCAGTCATCTCAGTTTCATAATTAGAGGTAATCCTCGGCTTTTCCCAGTAATCAGGGTAAGCCAGTTTAGGTTTATAATATATATTATGATGGAATTTCTCAGTCATTTCTGGTATTTGCAGAGTCCAGCCAAGAACCAGTGGTCGTTTGTGGCCTGTAAATCACAGAGCAAAAATTACAAAAACAAATATATAAAAAGCACCGCGGTCAGACGCTCTGCATTCCGAAACATAAAATGATTGTAAAGGGAAAGTAGGACAAAAATATTGGTGATGGGACCGTGCACCATGGCTGTAATATTATAATACCTTGAAGGATAAGGGAGATGCTTAGTTCTTTAACCCCTTGTCTGCCAAGGTTTGTTTATCAATTAAATATACCTTTTCACAGCCAACTCTCAGCTTTCAGGTAAAAGAGATCTGGGCAGCTCTAAAGCTAGGGTTGCCACCTCGTCCCTTTAAACCCGAACACATATGGATTGCACAGGTTCTGGGGCTAATTTAATGCAGATAAGGCACCAAGTGAGTTTAATTACCACCTTAATCAGCCACAGAATCTGTGTAATTCATATGTGTTCGGTTTTAAAGGGATGAGGTGGCAACCCTATCTAAAGCCCCCATTCACTTTTACAGAGGTGACCCCCCCCCCCAATATCACCGGTGCCCACAGTGGTTCTCAAGTTCTCCTGTTCCTCCAGAGAGCCCAGGATCACTGTAAAATACCTGAACACAATATACAAGAGGAGATGGAGGAACACCCATTCTCCAATCTCCCCTGTGACTAATGAACCTGGAAGCAACACGCATTACGTCACTTCTGGGTTCTCGGCTGTCATTCTCTGGCTCCTGTAGCCAAAGAAGCAGCTAAACAAACACAATCTGTGCTTGATGAGCTGCAATGGAGGGCAGGGGAAACAGAAAAAGAAGAACACCCCACAGCAGCTGTTTGATACACAGTGATTTAGAAAACGAATATTGTCCAGTAAAGGTTTATATCTATTTTAATGATACAGCTAGCCAGGCTATTGCTGCCTATCCTCTCTGTCTTCCCCTTTGTAGCTCACAGTTGCAGCCAGGGTTGCCAACTGCCAGTAATTTTACTGACAGTTTGTAAAAATCCGTGATTTTTACAACGATCTATGAATATCAGAGTCTGATAATTTGTCATGCTGTGCTGATTTTTTAAGTGTAAACTAAGCAAATTACTTGATATGGGTATTGTCAGTGTTTCCATGTTGTGTTTGAATATCAATTGTCATAGTTATTAACCCCTTCCTTACCAGGCCATTTCTGACACTCCTCTCCTACATGTAAAAATCATCATTTTTTTGCTAGAAAAATACTCAGAACCCCCAAACATTATATATGTTTTTTTAGCAGGTACTCTAGGGAATAAAATGGCAATCATTGCAACTTTTTATATCACACGATATTTGCGCAGGAATTTTTCAAACGTGTTTTTTTTGGAAAAGAAACAGTTTAGTGAATTAAAAAAATACAAAACAGTAAAGTTAGCCCAATTTTTTTGTATGTTGTAAAAGAGGATGTTACGCTGAGTAAATTGATACCCAACATGTCATGCTTTAACATTGCGAACACTCGTGGAATTGCGCCAAACTTTGGTACTTAAAAATCTCCATAGGTGACGCTTTAAAATTTTTTACAGGTTACATGTTTAGGGTTACAGAGGAGGTCTAGTGCTAGAATTATTGCTCTCGCTCTAACGTACGCGGCGATACCTCAC
>BLSH010450709.1:1030685-1044847 GCA_018402905.1 Glandirana rugosa | reverse complement strand
CGAAAATCTTAATTTCAGCTTCTTCAAAGATTATTTTATGTCCTTCTCTTATCTTCTTCCAAATCTTCTCTTTGTCTCTATAATTATGAAAGTGAGCTATCACGTCTCTTGGGATATCCTTTCCTAGGATCGCAGATTTAGGCGCCCTATGTACCCTCTCTATTTTCACCTTCGCCGTTTCTGATTTCCCCAGCAAGGGGCCAAACATTATGTCCATTGTTTTTTGCAGGTCTTCCGCCGATAAGGTCTCCGGGATCCCCTGCACCCTTAGATTCTTCCTCCTGTTACGGTTCTCCTGGTCCTCTAATCTGTACTGGGTCTCCGGATTTTATACATCTGTTTTTTAAGAGCCTGGATCTCTTTTGCCTGGTTTTCTACTTTCTCTTCTGTTTCCTTCACTCTCCTTAGGATTTGACTCAGATCTTCCCGAATGTTTATCATTACCCCTTTAAGAGATTTTGTGGGCATCTGTTCCACTGTTTGTTGTTCCTCTATTAATGTATTTAAGGGGTCCTTTCTTCCTGGGCCTCCCGGATTTGATCCAGTTGATAGTCTATTTTGCGACATTTTGGTGCTCCCCTCCTTTTGTTTACTCTTCGTGCTGCTTGTTTCAGTGGACTTGTTTGTTCACTTCCCTGCACCATAAATGTTTTTATGGTGTTGGGGCTGACACTTACTTTAGGGGGGTTCCCCCCTCCGCTCTTTGTCACTTTGCCCATTACGGTTTCCTTCCGTCTGTTGCACTCACTAGGGAATCTCTGGGTCCCCTTCAGCAGTCCCCTCCCCCCGCTGACCCACTCCAGTAACCACCAGGTCTTGTGCCGGACCGTTACCCCTGCTCAATGTGCAACACTAGCGAAACACAGCAAAATATCTCTTAAAAAACCCCCCATATCTCTAAGCTTGTTCCATTGCTTATGTATACCTTCAAAGCGTATGAAGTGTACCTTTAAAGGTGAATATAGAATGTAGGTGCATCTAGTCCCCGTATGCCAGTTTTTCCTTCTTCAGCAGATATACATACGTATACAACTTTACAGAGGTATGCACCAGTACCCAGACATAGTATCTTTCATATTAGTCATAGTTCTTATGTTCACCTGAGGAGTAAAGGGCTCAGCGGAATCCCCACTCAGGGCTTGACTTGCCCCCCCGAACACTCCTTCTGTGGGGGGGGGGAATGCCCCCTTTTTTTTTTTTTTTTTAAAGTTCATCGTACAGTTTTACTAAACTCCTCTTCTCATACTTAAATCCGCCTGTAAGCCTGGCAGTACATATACAATATAACAATATATGGGGTCATTTCTCCTCACTTACCCCATCCAGCAGCCACCCACCTTCATCGAAGTCTTATGTGTACCTTACCGCCACTGCTCCCCAGCTCCTGATCTCAGTACTTCTGCAATCTCTGAAGCTCTCCTCTCGGCCGCTTTTTTCCTCCGCTCCTGCTACTCTGAGGTCATGGAGCCGTACGCCGCCTGTCTGCGTCTGAGCACTTTTCTCCCCCGTTCCTCTATCTCCCCTCGCTCCTCATGGCGCATCGGGAGAACCAATGCATCGGGTACACAAGACGGGAGGGACGACGGGCGGGACGTTGCGTCTTCCTGCCCAATGCGTGGCGGGCGTGCAGGGCTGCTGGGGGTCTGTGCGGCAAGGGGGGGGGTCGGTCTGCTCAGCAACTGGAGGGGAAGAGGGACAGGAGGCCAGACACCATCACCTCTAGCGGGTCGGCCTCCGTCTAAGCAGCGCACCCTGGGACGGCATTCTCTCCGGACGCTAGCAGACAAGGCTCACGCCGCCATCTTGGACTCCTTCACCCATCAGTGTCCATAGACATTCTCATTAGAACAATCTTCTTAACAGCAATGGAGCCCCCCAAAATATCCTGCCTCATGAGATATGGGGAGAGTAGGCACATCCCCAAGTGACAAAGCTAAACACCTGAGTGACTTATCTCTAGGCCCAAGCAGTGCCACGTGTGTAAGCCTATAGGAATGTTGACTTTCAGAAAATCTTTATTTGCACAGGAACTGTCATTAGGATAATTTGTGAATAAATGCTTTTTAAGAGTTTTCTGAATGACACCTAATGTCAACGTCCATAAATCTTACAGTTGTTCGTCAAAGTTCTGTTCTCCCTTAGAAAGACATAGCTTGGGGTGACATTCCAGTAAACTAGCCTTTGCATCTCAACCAAGGACTACTCCGGAGGCTGAATTCAAAATTTGATAACAGCTGCTCTATAAATTCATAATCAGCATACTGTACCTTCAGCTGATTTCCATTCACAACTCACTGTCACACGACCTCTTGGTAGGAAGTGGACCAATCTCTCTCCTTGAAGATCTAGCCCAGTGGCAGCAAAAACTTTAATTATCAGATCAAAAACTTGTGTAAGCTAAAAGTCCTGAAATATTGACCCCCCAGTACCTCAGTTTTCAATTTAGTTCCAAGTACTTATATAGAAATGAATTTCAAGTGTTAGAAAGAGGTCTTTGAAGGTGCTTGCATTATTACAATAGACTCAAAAAGATATAATTATCTGATATATATTCAAAAATGTGTTAAAATGTGGATCATAAATGTCTATCCTACTCTAGTCATAGGAATACTCTGGTCTGCATTTGATTGATTACCGATGGTCCCTTCTTGCTTCCCATTGGAAGCCACAGCTTGGAAGTGAAATGGGAGGGGAGGGGGATTGGTTTGGGTTGTTTTATATGGGTTTATTTTATGTGTTTTTTTTTTTTGATGATGCACTATTGGCACTATTGTGCTGTCTGTATGCACCTTGCCGGAGCCCTATGAGTGTATCTACCATGAAGAACTTTTAGTTCATGACCCTGCGTAGACAACTTAGAAAGCAAGTTTTTATTTTGCTTTATATGGCCTCTCGCCTATTATTTTGATTATTGTAATCTTGGGGTCTTCTAGCCCAGTGGTTCTCAACCCTGTCCTCAAGTACCCCCAACAGGCCATGTTTTGGGAATTTCCCTTAGATAAAATAGCTGTCTAAAATACCAAGCAATTGACTCTGATTTAAAGCACCTGTGCTAGATAAAGGAAAACCTGCAAACCTCGCCTGTTGGGGGTACTTGAGGACAGGGTTGAGAACCACTGTCCTAGTCTACTATTGTACATTGTCTTGGTCCATGTTTAATTTTTGTGTATTTCGTTTTGTATGTTTTTTTTTTTTTTACAAAAGCAATAAAAATACATTTATTAAACAAACCAAAATGTACATATATTCACTATCCTAGCAGACAAATATCACAAAATAAAATAGAAACAATTCCCTCCTTGGAAAGACTACCGCATAGATAGCAGCACATTACCATATGCAAAACTTGTATCAAATAGTCAGGAAGAACATTTTGCTTGGCTTCAATGGAGGTCTCTTTTCTCAATGCATTTCACATATCAAGCCTTATCAAGAGAGAGAGAAACATTGTCAATATTCCTGCCTCCAAACCACAAACTAAACAGATAAATCTGAGTATCCCTCGAATCCCAAACACATCCCCATGCAGAAGGGGAGAAAGCAAACCCTTTAGGACAGTGGTTCTCAACTCCTGTCCTCAGGACCCACTAACAGGCCAGGTTTGCAAGATAACTGAAATACCCGATGTCCGCCGGCGAGCCGCGATGAGCGGCCACAGGCAAAGAACGGGGAACCGCCGATGTAAACACGTGCACCAGTGCAGGCATGGGAGATCTACTGATCCCTGTCACTGGGATCAGTTAGATCTCTCATGCCCATGGTAGCCCAACCCCCCCACAGTTAGAAAACACCCAGGGAACACAGTTAACCCCTAGATCTCCCCCTGCAGGTTAACCCCTTCACTGCCAATGACATTTATACAGTAATCAGTGGACATTTAAATTTCTGATCGCTGAATAAATGTCATTGGTCCCAAAAAAGTGTCAAAAACGTCCGACATGTCCGCTGCAATATCGCAGTACCGTTAAAAATCACAGATCGCCGCCCTTATTAGTAAAAAATAAAAAAAAATAAAAACCCCAGAAATGAATTCTCACCATCCGTAAACGCGGCCATTTTTGCACAAACCAATCAATAAACGCCGATTGCAATTTTTTTTTATCACAAATATGAGGAAGAATATAAAATCGGCCAAAAACGGTGAAAAAAAATGTCTTTTTATATTTTTTTTTGGATTTGAATTTTAGCAAAAAGTAAGAAATTTGGGTTTTTTTGCAAAATGGTCGCTATTTTTTTGTTTATAGCGGTGATCAGAAGTGACGCAGAGGGGATCAAATACCACCAAAAGAAAGCTCTATTTGTGGGAAAAAAGTACGCAAATGTTGTTTGGGTGCAACATCACACGACCGCGCAATTGTCAGTTAAAGCAACGCAGCGCCGAATCGCAAAAAGTGCTCTGGTCCTAAACTGGGAAATTCTTCCGGAGGTGAAGTGGTTAAAATCTGGCCTGTTAGTGGGTCCTGAGGACAAGAGTTGAGAACCACTGCTCTAGGATAACTTGGTAGAGGCTGTGATTAGCGTCCATGTGGGTCACAAGCCCTATCAATTTTTAGCCTTCAGTTAACTCATCCCAAGGCTTCTTCTGTGACATTGTTAAATTGAATCATTATATACTGTATTTATACTCTAGTCATTGGTTTTATATTCCACTTCGCTCACTGGGATCTATTCATCCAATATGTCAAAGATCTGAGATAACCAGAGAGGACCCATGCACAATAATGCTGCCAGACTTCTGCAGCTCCCCACACACAATAGGGTAGGGAAATGCCCACCCTGTTTCACACTTATACTTTATTAAATGACTGGGAAGTAGTCTCACAATGTTCTCATTGATTCATCTAGGAAAAGAACTTCTGGCATCCTTCCTGCTTAGAACTACTAGTTAAAGTGTTCCATGATGGATATTCACAGTAGTCATTCTCCTCAGTGGTTTTATGAAAATAAGTTGTAATTTTTTATGATCTGTAGCTGACCCTTGAGTAACCCCCCCCCCCCAAAAAAAAATTTGTGAAATTATCTTTTGAAAATTCGGTCTCAAAATGGTTGACTTCTAAATCATCAGCCTGCTCCTTAGGGTCCATTAAAGGAGATCTGTCTGTAGTAAATTGTCCTAATCCATGACCTTGATTCACCATTGGATAACATTTTTTAGTGCTCAGCAATGTTCAGTTGTTTCCTAGAGTCTCTAGTTAATTACCATAAACTCTATCAAATTACGTTAAACCTCGGTGGCTGAGTTACTTAATCACTAAAGTGCCTGAGTCAAACTCAAGAACACCCCGTACAAGGAAGGATTTATTCAGCTAACTGTGCTCATAATTAACATCACCAGAAAGTTTTTTCCCTATTCATAACATAACATGAAAATATAGAAACTTCAGTATAAAATCTTCTTGGTGTTTGCTCTGCCTCTACTACAGGACATGAAAAACCTACAGCTGACTACGGAGATCACTTTGCATTGGCTGTACATGCATGATCCATATTGGAGCATCTTTCACAAGACAGATTTTCCTGCAAACATGCACATTTATTCCAGGTGTATATGCTTGTATGGATTCTGAAGGAGGTATGAGGAGATCTTGAGCTCTGGATTACCTTGGTGGAAAACTACAGTAGTGCTCTGTAAATTCTAACCTTTTTTTTACCACCACCACCAACATCAAAATATGTTATTTGAAAAGTGACACAACCAATGAGTTGCCACAGAGCAATATAGTGACGGTCCCGATCTACTAGAGTGCTGACTGTAGCCTGCCACCTGGTGCTTCCGAAGGCTGGGAAAGAGGACAACGGTGCAGTGGAAATATACAGTATGTAGAGCAGCCTTTCTCAACCTTTTTAACACGGAGGAACCCTTGTAATAGTTCTCCGGTCTCGGGGAACCCCTGCTGAAAATGAGAAATCTACAACTCATGATACATTAGTGTGATGGTCAGTGGGAAGAATGCTCCTTACACTTGTGGTCATTGGAAAGAATTACCTTCTTACAGATAGTTAAAAAGGTCAATGGTGTCAGTGGGAACTTGTCTGAGAGGCAGGAATTGCTCATTGCTCAAGGAACTCCTAGCAACGTCTGGAGGAACCCCAGGGTTCCACACAACCCTGGTTGAGAATCACTGATGTAGAGTATGAGTGTGCCCAACCCTTTAACCACTTGCCGACCGCCGATCGGCATCTGACGGCGGCAAAGTGGCTCGTTCCCGCAAATCTCCGTCATACGACGGCGGCTGCGGGAACGTGTATAGTGAGCGCGCGCGCGCCGCCGGAGGCGCGCCCGCGCGCTCACTGTGTCCAGGGGGGGCCAGGGAGCGGGTGCGGCGGCTTCGATTGCCGCCGGCCACCCGCAATGCCCCCCCCGGAGCGAATGAGCGGAGGTCCGTGTAAGTAAACACGGACCTCCGCTCTGTGTGAGGGGGAAGGGCTGTGATCACAGCCTTCCTTTACGTGAAGGCTGTGATAACTTCCCTTCCCCAGATAGGCAGTCCCCCATACAGTTAGAACACGCCCAGGGAACATAGTTAACCCTTAGCGTGCCCCCTGCAGGTTAACCCCTTCACTGCCAATGGCATTTACACAGTAATCAGTGCATTTTTATAGCACTGATCGCTGTATAAATGCCAATGGTCCCAAAAAAGTGTCAAAACGTTCCGACATGTCCGCTGCAATATCGCAGTACCGCAAAAAATCGCAGATCGCCGCCATTTTTAGTAAAAAATAAAAAAAAATTAAAAACCCCAAAAATGAATTCTCATCATCCGTAAACGCGACCACTTTTGCGCAAACCAATCAATAAACGCCGATTGCAATTTTTTTTATCACAAATATGAGATAGAATATAAATCGGCCAAAAACGGTGAAAAAAAATGTTTTTTTATATTTTTTTTTTGGATTTGTATTTTAGGAAAAAGTAAGAAATTTGGGTTTTTTTGCAAAATTGTCGCTCTTCTTTTGTTTATAGCGGCGATCAGAAATGACGCAGCAGTGATTAAATACCACCAAAAGAAAGCTCTATTTGTGGGAAAAAAAGGACGCAAATTTCGTTTGGGTACAACGTCGCACGACCGCGCAATTGTCAGTTAAAGCGACGCAGCGCCGAATCGCAAAAAGGGCTCCGGTGCTAAAGCTGGAAATCCTTCCGGGGCTGAAGTGGTTAAAGAGTTTTTTTAAGCAGGCTGTGCTCAGTTTGTAGCTTTTGAATTCCCTTCAGGTGCTCCATGTATTGGTTTGCATGAGGTGCCAGCCCAAGAGCATTTGGTCCTCAAAAAAAAAGAGCTTTCCAAGGCCACGACAAGAATAACAGTGGTAATACAGAAAAAAAAACAATATATAAGCAGGACTGTGATTCTGAACATGTCAACTCTTCCAACGAGTTTGGCTTATTTTTGTATCAGTGGAAAGAGTAGAATTGCTGGAAAGTGCTTTAAAATTGTTAGGCATAGCACCATTGAGTAGGAAACGAGGACTCAGTGGTAGAGCCAAGAGCAAAAAAAAAAGCTTTCCAAGGCCACGACAAGAACAACAGTGGTAATACAGAAAGAAAAATCAATATATAAGCAGGACTGTGATTCTGAGAATGTCAACTCTTCCAAGGAGTTTGGCTTATTTTTGTATCAGTGGAAAGAGTAGAATTGCTGGAAAGTGCTTTCAAATTGTTAGGCATAGTACCATTGAGTATGACATGAGGACCCAGTGGTACAGCCAAAGAGCAAACTTTGCAAGGACATACTTGTGCATATTAGAGAAAGTTCCTGCTAGGAACTACTGTGTAAGTAAACAGAGTTGCCTTCAGTAAAGTTCATGCTTGTTGTCATTGGAAATCTCTAAGTGTATTGCCTGATCTGTGTATCTCACCACCCATGTACCAAGTAAAGTGCTCTTCTGCAGTTGGCTTATTTGCAATTTTAGGGATATTTTTAGGCTCCTGCCAATGCTCTTGGGTATTCTTTTTAAATTGTATTCTTTATAGTTTTAAAAGTAATTTATGGGTACACCGACTAATCTCCTGTCCCGTGGAAGAGATTTATAGATTTTTACCAGAGGTAGGATGAACTTATACTCCAGCATACAAAGGTGCTACTACCAGTTTGTCCTGGACCTAAGGAAAAGGTGACATGCTGACAGGTTATTATCAACACCAATGAGTGCTTGAAGCACCTGTTGTGCTGAAACTCCATGTGCAAAGGGCATTGAGGTAGCACTCCAGACCTCTTCCTCTTCCAACCTCAAGGGACATCGCTAACGTTGAACGAAGAGGAAGAGGTAGCCAAAGCAACGATCATTCTGCAGCCCATCAGATGTCATGAAGGTGGCTCCACAGGTCAGTATATTGCGAGGCTTTAATAGTGACATAAAAAAATTGGGAGAAGGACTGATATAGTTCAAGGCAGCTTTGAGTGAGCTGATGAGTATGAGATCAATAAGTGTTAACAGAGTAAACTGGTTGTGTCAAAAAGAACCACCATGTCCTTACTAGGAGAACGTGGTTGGACAGTGTCCTGTGTTGAGAAGCCAAACAGATGGCTGTTGGGTGAACTTTTAAGAGGCTATGCTAGCGCTGATCTGCTCCCGTTGCTATGGGAGATGGACCTGCTCATGGAGAAAGTGCTGATAACAACTTATTCTGCAAGAGACTATCCCATCTGCCACATGTACACAATTGCGACAGACTGCTACAGAAACCTTCATTAACCTTGGTAACCACTTGTGTCTTCACACCATATTAACTGATCCATGCTGTAAACTATTTTCTGCCAGTTACTTGCATTACACCCCTTGAGTAGCTTCAGACCAGGCAAGGACAAAGTTTCAAAAGCTTTACTGGAAACTCTCAGCATAACAGTTCCAAAACCAAGTGCACAGTCTTTTCCCTAAACTAACCCCCAACTCTGGCTTGTGGTTGCCCCAGCATACCTACACAGGCAAGAATCCATACAAAGCAGAGTCCAAAGTGGCAGATCTCCAGAACTGGTGTTCTTCAGGAAGGACTGCAGGTCCCAGGAATCCCCCTACATGGTAAATGTGACCGCAGGCAGGCTTGCTGTCTGAGGTGGACTGCTCCCCCTTTTCTGTTCTCTGTAAGCAGCTGGAGATAACATGCTGTGGCTTGTCTGTATATTTCCTTCCCATGCAAACTATCTGTGCCTGGGCAGAGCCCTTCCCCCTTTTATTATCAGCACAGGGAGAGAGGTAGAGCTCAGCAAAAAGTGTGGTAAACCAGGGTAACTGTTTCCCTCCTTCCTAGGGCAGCAGCTGTCTCACTGGCCAGTATTTCAACCTGCTTACAATCTGCCTGCTTTAAAACTGAGTTGCAGGTGATACCCATTCTGGAGAATGAATTTAGACCCTACCTGGGATCGCAATGGCTGTTTGGGGAGAAATCCCGGCTAGCAATTGTCACAGCAAGCAAAATGATTATTGTTGTGAGTGGACTTATTTAGACCTGGCTGCATAAATGTTCTAGGTCAATGACTAAGTAGGTAATGGAGCCAGGATTACGATGAAAGACCTATAGCATGTATGTTTAAAGCCCATCTCCGGGTACTGCCCCCCGTGCTCCCCCCTCCTTGTTTGTGTGTTTATAGTTAAATTTTTAGATGTCCTTAACCTGGTCATGTGATGCCACAGTGTCCTCTTGTTCTTCAACTCTTTTCTCGGTAAAGTATTCCTCAATGATGCAGCGAGCAGCACTGATGTGGTGATGTCAGCCCTGCTCTCTACATTATACTGTGACTGCAGATGCCATGTGATGCTTCCTCAAGGCAGGTCCATGACTCCCTGAAGTCACAGTAAGCCCTGGGCGTCATTCAACCGGTAAGACTGAGGACATCTTGTGGTAAAGAAGAGAAGGTGAGCATTGCAGCTAGAATTGTTATTTTATTTCTTAACCACTTAAGGACCGGAAGGATTTCCAGCTTTAGGACCGGAGCCCTTTTTGCGATTCGGCACTGCGTCGCTTTAACTGAAAATTGCGCGGTCGTGCGATGTTGTACCCAAACGAAATTTGCGTCCTTTTTTTCCCACAAATAGAGCTTTGTTTTGGTGGTATTTCGGAACATTTTGACACTTTTTTGGACCATTGGCATTTATACAGCGATCAGTGCTATAAAAATGCACTGATTACTGTGTAAATGCCATTGGCAGTGAAGGGGTTAACCTGCAGGGGGTGCTCTAAGGGTTAACTGTGTTCCCTGGGCGCGTTCTAACTGTGTGTGGGCTGCCCTAGCTAGGGAAGGGAAGTGATCACACCTTCCATGTAGAGGAAGGCTGTGATCACAGCACTTCCCCCTCTCACAGAACGGAGGTCCGTGTTTACTTACACGGACCTCCGTTCTTTCACTCCGGGGGGGGGGGGGCATCGCGGGTGGCTGGCGGAGATCGAATCCGCCGCACCCGCTCCCTGGCCCTCCCCGGACACAGTGAGCGCACGGGCGCGCTTCCGGCGGCGCACGCGCGCTCACTGGGCTCGATCTCGCGGCCGCCGTCATATGACGGCGATCCGCGCTATCGAGCCACACTGTCGCCGTCAATTGCCGATCAGCCGTCGGCAAGCGGTTAAAGTGAATTTGAAAAAGTATGGATTTGCTTAATTAACACATTTAGAACTGTTAATTGTGCCTGCGAGAAGCTAAGACACGAGAAAGAAAAGCTCTTCTTCTAGAAGGTGGCCACCTCTAAACAGAGGCACAATGCAGAACAAGCAAGGCATGGTAATGCAGTAATAGAGTAATCTGACCACGTTGAAGATTCTGAGGCCACATGGAAAAAGGTGTCATGGTCAGATGAGACTAACATTTAATTATTTGGCCTCAACACCAAACAATAAGTCTGGAGGAAATCCAATACAGCTCACCATCCAAAGAACACCATTCCTACAGTAAAGCATGGAGGTGGTAATATCCTGGTATGGGGGTGTTCCTCTGCAGCAGGGACTGGAGCACTCGTCAGGATAGAAGGAAAATGGATGGGCAAAATACCATCTAATTCTTGAGGAAAATCTGCTGCCCTCTGCCAGAAAGTTGTCAAGGAGAAGAAGGTTTACCTTCCAACATGACAATGACCCAAAGCACACAGCAAAAATGACCACACAGTGGTTGAAGGAGAAAAGGGTGAATGGCCTAGTCAGAGCCCAGACTTAAAACCCATTGAAAATCTGTGGAATGACTTGAATACTGCAGTCCACAAATGGTCACCATTGAATTTAACTGAAATTGAGCAGAAGAAGAAGAGGGGGCAAATATTGCAGTTTAGATGTGCAAATGACATATCCCAACAGACCAGTGTTGCCAACCGCCAGTAAATTTACTGACCGTTTGTAAAAATCAGTGATTTTTACAACTGTCTATAAATATCAGGGTCTGATAATTTGTCATGCGGTGCTGAATTTTTAAGTGTAAACAAGGCAAATTAATTGCTATAGGTATTGCCAGTGTTTCCATATTGTGTTTAAATATCAGTTGTCTTCATTTTTAATAGGAGTTCTATTATTAAGTTGCCAGTGAAAAATATGCTGCGCCAGTAAATTTTCCATGTTTTGCCAGTAAAAAACACTGCGGGAGGTTGGCAACACTGCAACAGACTAAGAACTGTAATTAAAGCAAAAGGTGGTTCAGCAAAATGCTGACACAAGGGGGTGATCCTTTTTCCAACTCAGTGATTCTGTTTTTGAATGATTTTTTTTTTGACATGTTGATGTTGTATCGTTCACTTGGATGTTATAAGTTGCACTGAGTAATTACAGCTGGAGAAAACAAAGACTGTCTGTCTTCATTTCAGGCTGCAAAACAGCAAAATGTGATTATTTTAAAGGGGGTTGAGCAAACCTGCTCCCGCTGTGATTGGACACAGCGGGAGCCAATCAGTGGGTCTAGTGATCATTCGTGGAGAGGCAGAACAGCGGTCTGCCTGTGTAAACAAGGCAGATCGCTGTTCTGCTAGTAAGAAAGACAGAGATCTTGTGTTTCTGCTAAGCAGGAACATTGATCTCTGTCTTTCTCCAGTTAAGCCATCCCCTACACAGTAAGAAAGCACTCCCAGGAAACATATTTAACCCTTTAATCGCCCCTGATGTTAACCCCTTCCCTGCCAATGCCATTTATACAGTGACAGTGCATTTTTTTTAGCACTGATCACTGTATTGGTGTCACTGGTCCCCAAAAAGTGTCAATTAGTGTCAGATTTGTCCGCCGCAATGTCGCAGTCCCGCTAAAAATTGCTGATCACCGCCATTACTAGTAAAAACAATAAAAAACACTAAAAAGTCCATAAAAATATCCAATAGATTGTAGACGCTATAACTTTTGCACAAACCAATCAACATGCACTTATTGGGATTTTTATTTACCAAAAATATGTAGCAGAATACATATCAACCTAAATTGATGAAGAGATTTGATTTTTTCCATTTTTTTATTGGAAATGTTTTATAGCAGAAAGTAAAAAATATTGTTTTTTTTTCAAAACTTATGGTCTTTTTTTGTTTATAGCGCAAAAAATAAAAAACGCAGAGGTGATTAAATACCACCAAAAGAAATCTCTATTTGTGGGAAAAAAGGATGTCAATTTTGTTTGGGTACAACGTCGCACGACCGCGCAATTTTCAGTTAAAACAACGCAGTGCCGTATCACAAAAAAATGGGCTGGTCAGGAAAGGGGGTAAAACCTTCCGGAGCCAAAGTGGTCAATGTTAACATTATTGTGCTTGCTCCAATCATACTGTAAATGTTCAGTTCTTCGAACATGTGACTTTGGAATCCAGATCTTTGACCTGGGCACATATACCTTCAGGCAACCCTTTGTGATGAATTATTCACCAATGAGGCGATATGCTAAAAACCGAGACTTTGGCTGTTGACCGATCTAAGTGCGAGAAAACAAATCCCTGTAGAAAAAAATTCAGCTTAACTGGACCTTGACTCCGCGACCTCTCAGACGTCATCAAACAGCAGCGCCAAGGACGATGGCTAGATCAACTTTGCCCCGCTATCTGCAGCTTCACATTTCACACATTGGCAGACTGAACAGACCACACTGACGTATCTGCCTATCAGATGATAAACACACAGCGATATATATATATATATACATACTGTATATTGCTGACCCTGGAAATGATGCCCATTTTATGCAGCCTACTAATAAAATGATTCCATGACGTCTTGTCATTTATTTTATTTTTCCCTTGTCGCTCTTTCTCCGCTTCTTTTTTTGTTTTACTTTTTTTTTTAAACTTTCTCTTTGTCCTATAATGCCCCTCCTATTCCTGTTCTATCTTCTTCTGTATCTGCTTCTTTTTCTGCTCTATTTTCTTAAAAGAGATTCTAAGCCCACCAAAATGTAATATAGACTTTAACATATTCATTTAATTTCAAAACTGCAACCTTCATTAAAAGCATATCATGAAGGTCCTTGTTAAAGGGTAACTCCACTTTCATAGAAAAAAAAATAGCAAACGAAAAAAATATAATATAGTAATATAGCATTATATAGCTACAGCATAATGGGTCTGCCCTCCTGTTAGCGTGTTCCCTGTCAGCACATGTGCATGCAGCAGAGCCTGATTGGCTCCTAGTGCTCCTTCCCATGCTGAGTTCTGCTGAACAAGGGATGGTGGAGGATGATTGGAAGACAGCTTTATGTACTTACCAGTGGCGGCTGATGGGTTCTTCTTTTGGGTGGGGAGTCAAACAATCCCCTCCGTCTGCTGGTTGGTCCGGCACTTACCCCATCTAGGTGGTGGCGGCACCAGTATCCTGAGTGTGGCGGGTGGCTAGCGGAGGGCTGGGAGCAGCGGCTCCAGTGTCCTTTCCTCCACGGCTTCCGCCATGTATGTCTTCTCTCCTTCTCCTAGGCATCCAATAGGATCACCTGACATTTCTGCCATTCGGGAAACGGGTCTCAGACCCACTTCCTGATTGGTGAGGAGGAGATTTAGTGTGAACATAGCGAATATTCATTCACTATCATCACACAACTGGGTGGGCTCGGAGCACAGTGCTCAGCGCCTCAAGCCCACCCTTTTCTGAAGCCAATTAGAGCGTCCATGCGTCCGGCCCCCTGATCTACATACAGTGCGCCGGACTATGGATTCCCATGGGGGGGTATTTTTTTTAAGCACGTGATTAGAGCCAGAGGTTCTAATAGGCTTCAAAAAGGGTGGG
>BLSH010450709.1:991438-1005025 GCA_018402905.1 Glandirana rugosa | reverse complement strand
GGGGGACCAGGGAAGCACCCAGGGACCCTGGGAACAGCAGAAGACAAGAAAACTGGATAGGTGGTGGCCAGCATATAGAGGAACCAATCTCCTAATGGAGGAAAATGGAGGAGATTGGTTCCTCTAAATTACGCCCCCGCCATCCCTTCTATTCAGGTTTACAAGGGAGGCACACGCCTCTGGAGCATGGGGCCCGGTTGCAATTGCAACTAGGGTTACCACCTTTTCTTCAAGTCAAACCCAAACACTTTAGTGGCGCACAGCTATATATTTTTATAGTATAAACCAGGGATATTCAATTAACGGACCTCCAGATGTTGCAGAACTACAAATCCCATGAGGCATAGCAAGACTCTGATAGCCACAAGCATGAAACCCAGAGGCAGAGGCATAATGGGACTTGTAGTTTTGCAACAGCTGGAGGTCCGCTAATTGCATATCCCTGGTATAAACTATACATATATTTTAAATAACATTTCTAATGATATGAAGTTAATCTCCCTTTACATCAGAGTCCACAGATCTCCCCATTTTTCATCTGAATCTGCAGAGTTCCCTTACACTGTAAGGGGGGACTCTGCAGATTCTGATGTAAGGGAGAACTTGGGGCACTCTGACATAAGAGATACTCTGGGAACCCTCATTTAAGGGGGAACACTGAGAACTGTGATGTAAGGGCGAACACTGTGGCCTCTGGTGTAAAGGGAGACTCTGATGTAAGGGTCTGTCTTGTAACCAGAGCCACATCCCCTGCATCCCCTTTTAATCAGGGTTCCTATACATCTGAGTCTGCAGAGTTCCCCCTTACACTTTAAGGGGGTGTTCTGTGGAATCTAATGTAAAGGGGAACTCTGATGTAACGGGTGCTCTGAGAACCCTGATTTACCTTAGTGTACTCATTTAGAGGCAGAATAGAGAAAGGGAGAGGGAGGAGACTTCAGTCACAGACAGGGATGGATGGTGAGCTCACTCACCCCTTGACAGTCAGCACCTTTCATCCAGATGTATCTGTGGCTTCTGGGCTTCAAGTTTCCTGCCCCTGCTGCCCTTTTCTGAGGCACAGCGCTGGGGATTGTAGTGCGGGCAGACACAGAGGGGTAGGGAGGGGAGCAAGATGAGCAGATCGAGCCCTCTCTCCTCTCCTGTATGGGGGGAATGGTAGTGCTGGCTTTGGGTAATGTGAAAGAAAGTGCAACAGACACTCTCCGCTTAGACAACTGCAGCCAGAAACCCTGCTGAGAAGGCATAGTCTGGTCTAAATAATGTGTCTTGGTTTAAGGCAGGCACATGATTCAAAACCCTAACTGTCCGGGTGAATCCTGGACAGGTGGCAACCCTAATTGTAACCCCTGCAATTCCTGTAGTTATGCCCCTGCATCCAATATCAGTGCCTGACCTCACAAATACTCTTCTGGAAGAATGGTCAAACATTCCCATAGACACTCCTAAACCTTGTGGACAGCCTTCCCAGAAGAGGTGAAGCTTTTATAGCTGCAAAGGGTGGGCCAACTCAATATTGGACCCTAAGGACTAAGACTGGGATGCCATTAAAGTTCATGTGCGTGTCAGTGTTGCCAACCTCCCGCAGCGTTTTTTACTGGCAAAGCATGGAAAATTTACTGGCAGAGCACATTTTTTACAGGCAAACTGAAAAACAACAGAACAGAATTAAAATCTAAGACAACTGATATTTAAATCCAACATGGAAACACTGGCAATACCCATATCAAGTAATTTGCCCGGTTTAGACTTAAAAAGTCAGCACAGTATGACAAATTATCAGACCCTGATATTCATAGACAAACTGCCAGTAAATTTACTGGTGGTTGGCAACCCTGGTGCGTGTAAAGGCAGGTGTCCCAATACTTTTGGTAATATAGTGTATGTTAATGGGAGCATATAACAAATATAAAGTAGGTATTATCCCAATTTGGTTGGAAAAAGTGGACATACACTTTAACACCTCTGACAGTTTTTAGTATATCCCAGCCCCAGTCGCAGCCATTTTTGCATAAAAGCAGGCAGGATGTTAATTTTGCAATTCCAGAGAAGTAGCCTTGCTGTAAAGATCCTCATTACGCCCGCCTGGCAGAATTATGAAAAGTCTGTGCTGGAAGGAGGATATCCGCGTGTGCACGCTCTGAGAAGGGAGGTTATTGGCTTAAGGCAGCGCCATGTTTACTTTTTACACTTCTGTATACGGCGCTCTTCAGCTAATCCAAGCTCTATTATAAAATAAGGTCAAATACCTGAGATGGGAGAAACTCTAGACCTCTCCTATAGAAATGTATACATTATTTGGTTTCAGCAGAACAGTCACATGCTGAGATTCTTAGTCACAGTCCCTTCCTCTTCAAACCTCTTAGTAGTTAAAAGGTGAGAATGCACTTTTTTTTTCTACAAGGGTTAACCCCTTGAGTACCAGCCTGTAATACCTCTTCATTACTAGGCCATTTTTCAGTCTTCAGTGCTGTGATAGTTTGACCTACGATTACTCATGCAAAGCTGTACTCAAATGAGTTTTTTTAAGATAGGAAGAGCTTTCTTTTGGTGGTCATGCAACACTCTACACATGTGAAATTTTTATAAAAATTTTTTCGCACAAATAGAGCTTTCTTTTGGTGGCATTTAATCACCACTGCTAAACAAACAAAAAAAGACCAAAACATTTTGGGAAAAAAAAAACATTTTTCAAAGTTTGTTATAAAACATTTGCAAACAGGTAATTTTTCTCCTTCACTGATGTGCGCTGATGAAACCGAACTGATGGGCCTGATAGGCTGCACTGATAGACACTGATAGGCTGCACTGAAGAGGCGACACTGATGGGCACTGAGGAGGCAGCACTGGTGGGCACTGATCAGGAGACACTGATGAGGCTGCACTAATGGGTGGCACTGCTGGGCACTGATTGGCAGCACTGATGGGCACTGATAGGTGGCACTGATGGGCACTGATAGGTGACACTAGTGGGCACATTAATAGTAGTAACGATAGGCACTGGGAGGTGGCACTGATGGGCACTGACAGGTGGCACTAGTAGGCACTGATTAGCAGCACTGGTCGACAATTTAGGGACCGATGACCCTTTAACAGAAGCTGTCAGCGTGAGGGGAAAAAAGGCTGTTAACCAGCTTCTGTTTACATTGTGTGATCAGCTGTCATTGGCTGACAGTTGATCAAGTGGTAAAGGGGCGCTGTGATTGGCCCTTTACCCCAATCTGGCGCTGCCCGCGCACCCCCTCGTGAGCACGGGAGGACATCCATGTAGCCATTTTCAGCTATTTCACAGGTGGGAAGGGGTTAATAACCAATGAGTTTTATTTATTTTTTTTACTATAAAAAGGGGAAAACAATGAAACATTTTGTAAAAAAAATCCTATTTCCCGTACTTTCTGTTAAAATACAAATGCCAGATTAGATTAAATCTCCCTGAAACGACCCTTTTTTGGAAAGCAGGAACCCCCGGGTGAACTCATTTTTGGCCACAATTTTTAGGAAAGGAAGCGGATACTGGGAGGGGAGGTTAAACATGGAGCTTGAGAATGGTGCACTAGATAAATGAAATGTACAGGGGAAGGTGGAAGTGAAGGGGTTAATGCACAGGTCACATAAAGTGTCATCATGGAGATGAACAGGATAATGTTCAATTGTGCAGGATAAGGGAAATGAAAGGGTTAATAGACAGGTCGCATAGAGGCAGCGTTGGAGATATGTCTAGAAGATCAAGGGGGGCAAGAAAAGGGTTTAAAAAAAAGATTGCTGTTTCACTGCATCAGAATGAATCGATCAGCAGCTGCTCATTCTGTAGCCATTCATAAGTGCTGATTTCTCCCCTTTGCCCATTGTAAGGGGAAGGAGAGGGATCAGCACTATAAACAATACCATGTGATCGCTGTGAAGACCAATCACAGTGATCACATGGTACCCAGCCACTGGGCGCAGTGTCTCTGTGCACTAGGTAAATAAAGGGCCGCTGATTCGCTGTTTATAGATGAACATTGGTACATAGGTGGTTAAAGGGTCACTAAACCCAAGAAAAACAATATAATATATTACAGACTACTGTCCTTATTTGAGGTGGCAGCATTAGTTTTCTTTTTTATCACGCTAAGAACATTTTAAGCATATACAGAAAATACCTGTTTGATTTTGCCAGAAATCCATTGTCATTGTGACTCCTGTGAGCTTAAAAACTCCCAATCTACCAATTGTCCTGCCTTCCATGTAATACAGATGGAGAGATATGGACATATTTGTAGTCCATTTTAGGAGAGCAGCCTGGGGTGAGAGCCATGGTTCCCTCCATAGATACAATGGAGGAGTGGCGTAGCCACCCAGGGACAAGAAGTGTGTTATTTCCAGTATTACCAGGATGAAAATAAGGGAAAATTATCTTGAAAAGAAGAAAATAAATGCAGTCACCACACAAAGACTATTAAACTGCAATGTGTTACATTTTTGGCTTTTGGTTTAGATACATTTCAAGCTGCTAATAATCACGGATCTATCATGCAGGCCTTACTGCTGACTTCTATTGCTTTTATCATTTAATTGATGGCAGTTGTCTTCTGTTGGTCGCAGACAGTTGCGGCATTGTGACCACCTGACTGCCACCTGAAATCATCAGTGGCAACACTAAAAGCCAGTGGTGAAGAAGATTAATCAACTGACTGGGCCACACAACCTGTCCGGTTCATGACCATGATTCCTAGGAACCTAAATTATTTTATTCATTGGGCGTCCAGGGGTATCAAAACTCTTGGTCACATCTGCGGAAGGGACATCTTAGAATCGTTTGATAAGCGGAAACAGCGATTTGGACTCCATAAGTCCCACTTCTTCAGGTACCTGCAACTCCACAACGCATACCACTCTTAATTCGGGGCCTCTCATCTTTGAGTTAGAATCCCGTACTGAGAGATGATTACATGGTTAAACCCCTATCCCAAATCTATAAGGCTCTAATGCCCTCTGTACATGATAGCCTGGAAGGTCTTCATTCAAAAATGGCAGGTGCATGTGCTGGATATGGATGTGGAAGCCTGGGAAGACGTATGGGAATACCCCTTCCTTCAAATGGTAGCTGTCAGAGATTGTTCCAATTTAAATTATTGCACAGAGCCTACTTGACGCCACAGAGACTAAAATCTCCCATTTACACCAATAATGGGGCACCATTCCTCCCACTGACAACAACAATGGGGCATTGATCCTCCCACTGACACCAATGATGGGGTACTATTCTTCCCACTGATACCAAGGATGGGACACTATTACTCCCACTAATACCAATGATGGGGCACTATTCCTTCCACTAGCACCAATGATGGGGCACTATTCATCCCACTGACACCAATGATGGGGCACTATTCCTTCCACTGACACCAATGATAGGGCACTATTCCTTCCACTGACACCAACGATAGGGCACTATTCCTCCCACTGACACCACTGATGGGGCACTATTTCTTTCACTACCACCATTGATGGAGCACTATTCTTCCCACTGATACCAAGGATGGGGCACTACTACTCCTACAAATACCAACGATGGGGCACTATTCCTTTCACTAACACCAACTATAGGGCACTGTTTTTCCAACTGACACCAACAATGGGGCACTATTGCTCTCACTGACACCAATGATGGAGCACTATTCCTTCCACTGACACCAACATTGGGGCACTATTCCTCCCATGGACACCAATGATGGAACACTATTCCTCCCATGGACACCAATGATGGGGCACTATTACTCCCACTAATACCAATGATGGGGCACTATTCCTCTCACTGATACCAATGATGGGGCACTATTACTCCCACTAATACCAATGATGGGGCACTATTCCTTCCACTGGCACCAATGACGGGGCACTATTACTCCCATTAATACCAATGATGGAGCACTATTCTTCCCACTAGACTACACGTGGTGAAGTAGCTCATGGGACATGGTGGAGTGTTGTGGTTTTCAGGTTTGTTACTGTGCATTTTGCTATGTTTTTGTCGCTTGTTTCTTTGCACAGCAAAATGGGTGTGTTGCTCCTGCGTTTGGGGTGCCATTCACAATTTATGGTACTGAAAGCGCGACTGGTTCATTTTAGGTGTATAAAGGTGACCATATGCTATACAATCTGATTGTACAATTTTTGTACGATCTCCTTTCATCACAAGTAAATTAAGTAAATGTGGCTTCAAGTATACACAGTAATTAATATACTGTATATCAGGTTCATGCAACAACAAAAAAATAGATCACATGTTTGACATTAGAACTGGTACATTTGCAGGAATAGTGTGGAAAACTCGAAACACAGGTTTCAAGCCGACCAGTTGAGCCTGCGTGATCACCTGTAAGTGACACACGGTGTGGCTACCATTATTTTTTCCGTTTTGTTAGAACACAACATGGTGTGTGAAGAAATATAATAAAAAAGAGTAAAGGAGTAAAGAAATAAAGAACATAGAAAGACAGAGAGAAGGAGAAGGAAGGTAGGGTAGAGATGGGTTCAAAAATAAAACTATAGAGGAATGGGTAGGGTGGGAAATGCCAGGATAAGGAAGGGGATGGGTAAAATATTATGGGATGCCAGGGAGGTTAAAGTGCAGTCAAAGGCTTGAGTATATGTGCTATGAGTAGGTTTGGCCAAGTGTAAGTGGTAGGAAATTTGAATAATAACCATGTGGTCCATGTATGACTCTAGTGGTCAAGGGTATAGCTTGGTCCATCTGCACTTGCACATGCCATTCAGTAATAGTAGGGGGTGTCATGCTCTTTCAATGTCTGGGGATGAGCGTTTTAGCTGCATTGAGTAGGTGGATCTTTAGAGAGCTTTGTCCTACTGGGGTCTCGGTGTCATGTAGTTGGTAGGTTTGGGGTGGGAAGGGGAAGGCTTGACCTGTCAGATTATCCATAATGTTATGGATTTCCATCCAATAGGAAGTGATAAAGGGGCATTCCCACCGATTGTGGAGGAAGGAACCTGAGGCGCCACATCTTCCCCAACCCTGTAGGCTGAAGGGTTGGGCAGGACCCAGGCGGTAGGCACCCAATGGAAATACTCTGCACACACAGTGGTTTAGAATGCTATATTGTTATCCAGTTCCAGTAATTGAGTCTATTCAGCAGTAATAACTGAGCAGCAGCACACACAGGAGACAGAACTTCAGCAGGAGAGAGGAAGACAGAGGCCAGCGGCACCTGGCACAGAGGTGAAAGGCAAGCAGATGTTGTAGGCCCAATATCGGAGAAGTAGTCTGCGTCAATCCCTATACTGTCCCTCCTCCTCTGGCTCATGGCTGATCACGTGGTAAAGAGCTTCTGATGGAGGTTCTTTACCGAGATCGGCATTGCTGTGTGTCAGATTGACACACCGCACCACCGATCGGGGCGATGCGTGCCCCCTCGGGCACGCGATTGCGGGTTATCCGGCGCGACGTCCGGTCAGGATAACTGAACCACCGCCCGGCAATCATTTGTCTATAGGCTGGGCAGGGAAGTGGTTAACTGCTTGCCACCCGCCCTCAGTGCACGGTCACTGTAGGCAAAGCGGTGTACTGGTACGTCCCTGCCTACTTCCGGGTTCAGGGCGCATGCATGCCCCCCGCCCATCTCCTGCTGTGATTGTAAACACGGGAGCCTGTCAGCAAGTCCCAGCCAATGATTCACGGCTCAGCCCTGCTGATCGGCTGTGTGCAATCACAGCCCAGAGCTCTGTGTTGGTACACAACACAGAGCTCTGTACACAGGGATCGATCAGTCAGTTTCTCATCCCTGAAACTGAGAGATCAGTTAGTAAAGGCAGCACACTTTACACATTTTACACATAGTTGGGCACATATTTAACCCCTTGATCGCCCTAGATGTTAACCCAGCCAGTGTCATTAGTACAGTGACAGTGCATATTATTAGCACTGATCACTGTATTAATGTCACTGGTGATGTCAGTGGCAGTTAGTCAGTTCCCTCCAGCATCAGTTAGTGTCAGATTGACCATTTCAGTATCGCAATTAAAAATTCCAGTATATACAGTATACCATAGTTTGTAGGCGCTATAACTTTCACGCAAACCAATCAATAAACATTTATTGGGATTTCTTTTTAATTAAAAACGTAGCAGAATACATTTTGTCCAAAATTCACGAAGAAATTATTTTTTTTGTTATTGGATATGTTGGATATGTTTTATAGCTAAAAATAAAGTAAAAAATATTGGGTTTTTTTTTCAAAATTTTTGCAATATCACAAAAAAATAAATAAGGCAGTGGTGATCAAATACCACCAAAAGAGAGCTCTATTTGTGTGAAAATCACCTTTAGCCCTGGTTCACACATGTGGGATGTGGGAACCAGAGCGATTATAGAGACGGTATCCCCATCGCACTCTTCCCGCAGTCAGTTCACACTGCTTTCTGCGAACCGCTCAGTTTTGTTCACAGATCGCAGTGTGAACTGTAAACTCGCACATGAATCGGATCACATAGGTGAGACCACCCATGCGATGCGATTCTAGTGCGCAAAAAAAAAAGTACATGCACCTTTTTTTTGTGTGAATCGAATGCGAGTTCAGCCATACAACTCGCACTGCTCAGAGATTGCATGTGATCGGCACCTGCAGTGCGGGTGCGAATCACATGCAATCTCTGAGATCGCACTAATGTGAACCCGGGCTAAGTCCTACTGAATCCGAATTTGAAATCGTGCGACTTCACTTGAAGCACTATTACAAAGTTGCGACTTCAGGTGTGACTTGGCTGACATCTGTGCGACTTCATACGCAGATGCCTATGCAAGTCGCACCTGAACTTGCAAAAAGTAGTGCAAGAACTCCTTTCAAAATAGGTGCGACTCCGGTGGAGTCGGAGTTGCACTGGTTTGGTCGCTTCCATTGCGGACAATAGGGTGCGACTTGTCATGCGATTTGAAATCGCATGACAAGTTGCACCGGTGTGACCGGGGACTTAGGGTCCTTGATGTATGAATACTGGACCTTCCTGGCAGAAAATTCCTATCAGGGCTGATGCAAGGATTTTTGACACCCTAGGCGAAACCTCATTTTGCTGCCCCCATTGGCTCCACCCCCAACTCCACCCCCTTTGCCCTGCCCATGTGACAGGAGGCAGCGGTATACAGGAAGCATCGGCTCTGCTTCCTCTAGCGCTGGCTCCAGTGCTGCGTCTCTAATT
Source organism: Glandirana rugosa (assembly GCA_018402905.1). Lineage (NCBI taxonomy): Eukaryota > Metazoa > Chordata > Amphibia > Anura > Ranidae > Glandirana > Glandirana rugosa. The sequence continues at coordinate 995,833 of BLSH010450709.1, read as the reverse complement.
ACACTACCGGTCGGACGGAGCAGCTGCCTGAGACTGAGTTAGTTACATGCTGCAGCCTGCAGAGCATGCAGACGCGGAGGGAAACCAGCGGCCAGGCGCCCCTAGGCAGCAGTGCATGCACCTTTTTTTCTCGCACTAGAATCGCATCGCATGGATGTTCTCACCTATGCGATCCGATTCATGTGCGCGTTTACAGTTTGCACTGCGATCTGTGAACAAAACTGAGCGGTTCGCAGAAAGCAGTGTGAACTGACTGCGGGAAGACTGCGATGGGGATACCGTCTCTATAATCGCTCTGGTTCCCGCATCCCACATGTGTGAACCAGGGCTGAAGGCAGTGTTGCCAACCTCCAGCAGCATTTTTTACTGGCAAAACATGGAAAATTTACTGGCAGAGCACATTTTTTACTGGCAACCTGAAAAATAACTGAACACCTATTAAAAACTAAGACAATTGATATTTAAACACAACATGGAAACACTGACAATACCCTTATCAAGTAGTTTGCCCGGTTTTACACTTAAAAAGTCAGCACAGCACGACAATTTATCAGACCTTGATATCTATAGACAGTTGTAAAAATCACTGATTTTTACAAACTGTCAGTAAATTTACTGGCGGTTGGCAACACTGGCTAAAGGTGATTTTTTATTTAAAGGGGGTTAGCTCAGAAGATATTAAAAGGTGAAGGAACACCTCCCCCGATCAGCGCTGCACTTACCTTTGTGGGTTATGGAGTTTCACCGTCCACGCAACTTCAATCTGGATTTGGAAAACACACTGTTCTTCCCCATCTTTCCCTAGATATGCCAGGATAGATCAGAGCAGTTCTGATTGGTCAGCGCTGGCTGCGATCCTTCCCAACACCCATAGGAAAAGAAGAGAAAGAACAGAGTAATTTTTCAAACCCCAGGACTGTTGCTCCGGGCTACGTGGACAGGGAAACTCTATCACCCACAGAGGTAAGGTCAGTAGGAACTGAGGGCTGGGAAGGGTGTAGGGTGTTATTTCACCTTTCATTTTTCTCTGAAGAGGTGATCTAACAGTTTCCGAAAAAGCACCAAGATGGCGTGCTCAATAATAATAATGATGTCAGTATCGCAGGTCATGTAACAGATGCTATTCGATTTATTTCTGGGTTTACAAACATGGTTTCCTTAGCATCCGGATTTGACTTTTGTTCGGAGGATTGTGTACTCGCTGTTGCCTCTGTACTCAAACAGACGCAAGTGAGGGCGGTTGCCAGGAGGTGAGGGAAGCACGTCTGTGTCAGAATCACACCACTTTGTAGCTCGGCCCCTTTCCTGTACAAGGAAGAGATAGGAAGGAAATATTTATAGTATGACAAGAATCTGGAAACTCATGGTATTTTCTACATCTTCCTTGAACAATGCAGGCGAGAGCTGCTGACCCACCCGGGCTGTAAAAGTTATGACAGCCAAAGAGCAACAAGGATTCTGGGTAGTCACCTGGCCACTGACCGATCGGTCACACCTTATTGTATACTGATTTCAGGTGAAAGATAGTTTATAACATGAATGCCATCGACCGCTCCCCACCAAAACTTGGACTCCAGGCCATAAATCCAGATCACAATAAAAATCAGCTGCTTCCCTGAGTATGGGTTTTGTTTTACCAGAGATCTTCAAACTATAAATCAGTCAAATACTTTAAGAAGCTTCAACGTATGTTTAGGTTGTAACTAGCCTTTGCAGGCTGCATGATCTGAGCCTATAGTAGTCTGCAACGTGTCAGAGCCATGCAGGACCCCTTCATCAGGCATGTGACATCACATGCCTGATGAAGGGGTCCTGCGTGGCTCTGAAATGTTGCAATCTGCTGTAATGGTATGATCACTGATTCAAACTCTGGACCCACTCTGGAGATCATTGGTGTGCTGGTGACATTTGTTTTCTTTGATTTGATGTGGTTCCAGCCGTTGGTCGCTACAGCACCCTTTTATTTGCACAGCCATTTCTACAGGAAAGTGCGTTGGGATTAGTGCGTTGGAAGCTGAGCCTAAAGTAGGCCCAATGAACCCCAGTGATATCGACTATGCCTGACTTTTCCATCCCCGCTCCCAAGTATCCCTCTTTTAGGTCCAATGTACTAATCAGTATAAATAAAAGTACCTTTTATATAACTGTAGCACCCTCTACTATAGGTAGGTGCTTAGTGTGAGATTTTTGTGTTAGGTAAGGTAAATTTAATCAGGCCTGATGTATTTGCAGGCATGATTGTTTTGATTCTGGGCTGTAAGTGGCTCAGGGTAGGGCTGGGTGATTCACAGATGGTGTCATGAGGACCTCCCACTTCTTTTCAGAAGCTTCTGGTGTTTTCCGGAAAAAGATGTGGAGAGGGTAGGTGTAGCCATCTGGGGTATTTTGGGGAGCCCTGACCAATCCCCAATCTGGATTGGCAGGGGGCAGGCCTCCTCAAATACCCAGGATCAGCCCAGTCTGGGAGGAGAGTTTGGGTGGAAGAGCTGGAGGTGAAATAGTGTGGAGGCTGTCGGAGCCTTGGGGGAGCCCCTAGTCTGGTGGGGGGGACCTCGGCCTGGGCGAGCTCGGGTGCAGCCAGGAGGAGAGAGTGAGATCCTGGAAGAAAGGCACAAGGGGACCAGAAGTGGACAGCGGGAGAGAGCATTATCGGAGAGATCTCCAGGAGAGGAGCTACAAGTGACAGGCGTCGGTGAGTGATGCACTCCCTGGAAAGCTGGAAGAGGTACACCGGAGTGGATTGGAGTGAGAGACAGTCTAAATAGGGTACAAGAGCCAGTTGGGACTGTGGTGTCACTGTGGCAGTGGAGAAGGCCATTGCAGCCAGGAGGGCTGGCAGGGCCTGGAATAGGAGGGGCTGGGAGCAGTAGTCCGTCGAACTGGCTAGCACATTATGTACTTTGTTACACTTTGGGGGACAGCGTTCCCTGCCTGTAACAGGCGGTCCAGAGGCTGTGCTAAATCCACGGCAGGCCTCACCATGTGCTAGTTAGGCCAGAAGAAAGATTGTGCAGGAGAGAGGAACAAGGAGTAACTGTGCAGCAAGTGTTTGTGCTGGAGTGAAGAAAGAGAAGTGTATATACTGAGTTGTATATAGAGATCCCATAAAGAACTGTTGATCCATGGGCATCCCATAATCATCCCTACCCTATCCAAGTTCAATCCCCTAATAAAAACACAAAAACAAAGTATCAGCTTGTTCTGTGACTCCGGATGTGAGAGAAGAAGTGTGATTGAGGGCAATGGGATCAGGTGGAACCACAACATTCAGCAACCCCCAAGGGGGCAATGGCTACACAACAAAAGTATTTCATCCCTCTTAAAGGCATATTTCACCTTAACTAAAAAAATGCCAGATAAGGGAGATCTGTAGATAAAAACAAGCTGTGGAGCTTTGACCAGAGATGAATAATACCCATGCTATAGGTGTAGGCCATTTATATATCTCATGAAGCCTGATTAGAAAACCTCTAAGATGTTGCTAGGAGGAAAATACTAGGAGACCCCCTCCGCCATCACAGGAATGAGCTCTTTCTCTGAATCAAACCCCCTCCCATGCTCATTCTCTTCCCTGATGTAGTAGCTCTAAACTCCGAGATTCAGAGCTCACTCCTGTGATGGTGAAGGTGAGCAGCAACAGCTGGGAGCGTCTTAGCAACGTCATAGAAGTTTTCCAGTCAGGCTTCATGAGGTTTGTACTAATTATTTCCTGCGCTCAAGGAGAAGATTTTCTCTGCAGTGGTGGGGAGGGGATATCTGCTTGTGAGGATATCGGGTAACAGGCCACTGTGCGGCCACTTCGTGGACTGGGAAAGTCCTAACACACTGGAGAAACAAAAAAAGGCACACAAGGGCGCACTGGCCTAGCTCATTATCCTCGATACAACAAGTTTAATAAAATTCATAAAAACATACTCACAAACATATTAAAATAACAGGCATATCCAGAACTGGAACCGCTACATGTCCAATCCACCGTCTCCTGCTGGTATCATAGACAAGCTGGCTAACGTGTTTCGAGGCCTCAGCCTCTTCCTCAGAACCATGAGGTTTGTAAATGACCTACACCTATAGTAAATTTGAAAAGGGTAGGGTCCCAAATTTATTCTAGACTATATTAGTCAGGGATACTGTGTTGCCTCCCCAAATTCGACAAACAACATGAGAATGGCCCACAGGGATTTGCCGCAACACAGAATTCCCACTGGTATCAAAATGATAAAACTGTAATAAAACTATGGTCACCCTTAAGACACAACGCCGTTTAGGGACACCCGGTAAGAGTACAACAAACAGCTTAAACCCCTCCGTTGTGTCATAGGGACTGATTATATCAGATCTTATTTAAACCCTGGGATGGGAAAAGTTTAAATGATATCCACATCCAGTAAATGT
>BLSH010450709.1:970697-985244 GCA_018402905.1 Glandirana rugosa | reverse complement strand
GCCCTAATCCAGCTGGTAACTGTCTTCTACAAACCATAGGGGTAAGTAACAACCGGAGTTATCTGCTGATTCGCATGCATCAATTACAGTCATTGTATGCTCATATTTGTTAGTGCCACAACAGTCACGCTATGCTACTTTAAGAAGACCTTAACTATACACTGGTCTATTTATGTGTTTTTTTACACTATGTTTCAGAACCAAAGTTTCACAGTGAGTTTTCTCCCTGAGGAAGAAGTTTGTTACACATTTGAAATAAAACTTCGAAACATGTTGGAGAGGAAGCCACGCCTTCACTACCAGGATACATTCCATTTGTCGGTTTGCTAGCTTCCACACTGTCTTTTCTCTGTATATTATTTGGTTCTATCTGTACATTTTATCATGACGACATATGGCAATTAATGTAATTGTCATGTGATCATTTTTAACTTTGATTCAATAAATTGTATACTTTTCTCATACTATTTTGACATTATTTTGATACCAGTGGGAATTCTGTGTTGCGGCAAATCCCTGTGGGCCATTCTCATGTTGTTTTACACCTATAGTAAGGGCAATATTCAACTTTTACAGATTGTTTCTTTCTACCGATGCCCATTATCTGCCTAGGAAGTTTTTTAGTAAAGGTGAATTATGCATTTAAAGCCTAGGTTTAATCAAAAAGCAAACAGTAAAATAAGCACAAGGACAAAACTTACTATCAATGCGAAATGCCCCTTGTGCTGCTGCCTCCTAGTTGCAAGTCTTCCTCCTCTGAACCCCTTCTACACTTGAGAACATAATCTTCTGGTGCAGCGGGGATTTATAAACCTGATGGACCTGAGACAGGCACTCATCAAGAGTGTTAACTACCCCAGCCCCTAAAGCCCCTAACTATACCCCCCCACCACCATTTCTAGAAGCCGTATTGTAGATTCTATAAATGAAACATGATTTATAAATGGAGGACAGGCTTGCCTCTACCATTCATTGATCAGTGGGTGGCTGGAGGGGGCGGTTGAACAGTGGTTAAGCCTCCGATTTTTACTGCCGCCCATGTGAAAGAGCCCTAACGCTTCTGGATTTTTTTCACCAATGTTATCTATATAAAGACAAAGCCACTTTTCTCAAATGCCATCGAGGAACAGATTTTCCAACAATTCTTATTGTAAAGCGCTGCGTAAACTGCTGGCGCTGTATAAATCCTGTCTAAGGCCCGGTTCACACTGATGTGATAATCGCTCTGACTTGGAGCACTTGTAGCATCAGAAGTCGGACCCCAGTTAGACCCAATTCTTTGCAATGCAACCGCTCTAATCGGTGCGGCTTGAGTCAATCTGACTTAGGAAACGGTTCCTGCACTACTTTTGGTCTGACTTTGGTATGACTTGCATTGACTACTGTTAAAGAAGTCGCATGCAAGTCGTGCTGGGGTCTGACTTTGAAGTCACGGGCAGTGTAACCCAGGCTAATAATAATAATTCATGCCATAATCACATATCAGTGCAAGAAGAGGGCTTCCTATAGATGCTCATTCAGTCCCAGCCTTATGGAGGTCACACATGAATGACCTCATCTACTGGAAGTCTCATGTCATAGCAGAAATGTGTTGCAAAACTCATCAGCGCTGGATTGTGTTCTGTCATTTCTTGGTTTCTTAACAGAGAACCGTGCATCATAGGGCAGTATGGAGAAATATACAGTGTGCCAATCACAGGCCTCTCGACCAAAAGGACACATCATTGTCATGGACCTGTAGTTTGGTTTTTCCCTTTAATCAGAATGAACATGTAACACGTTTTCTGGAAAGTTTTGGTTTTACTGTTGAAATTATTAGAAAACCTAGCTAGGGTCCATCCAATCACTAGAGCATTTACATGATTTTTGGATATGTTTGAAAAGAAGCATGATGTATGATGCACCGTGCATAGAATGTTGCCATGCATTGTTGCCACAGTACACAAGCGTGGTTTTGTCAAGGGGTTTGCACCCCTTTAGAAGCATATACCCGTTTTTCTTTGCCCTGCTGCTCCATTCCATTGCTGAGATCAAGGAAAAGAAGTCCTGTGTCACTCTAATGAAAATTTACACACAACTCCTTCTTGACCAATCACCAGGCACTACAAAAGTAAGGTGTGCGTTACATGCTTCTCCATACCTGGAAGTATGGAAGTCATTCATTCATTCCAACTGAATGAATTGGGGGCAAGTAGGTTCTACTAGGAAGGAGGCCTTCAAAACAAACCTGTTGTTGGACAAAGCACAGATTTGAATTAAAGTATAACTAAATGCCCCCATTAACCACTTCAGCCCCGGAAGGATTTCCCACTTTAGGACCAGAGCACTTTTTGCAATTCGGCACTGCGTCGTTTTAACTGCAACTTTGTACCCAAACAAAATTTGCGTCCTTTTTTTCCCACAAATAGAGCTTTCTTTTGGTGGTATTTGATCCCCTCTGCGTCATTTCTGATCGCCGCTATAAACAAAAGAAGAGCGACAATTTTGAAAAAAAAAAACAAATTTCTTACTTTTTGCTAAAATACAAATCCAAAAAAATATATAAAAATTTTTTTTTTCCATTTTGGCCGTTTTTTATTCTTCCTCATATTTTTGGTAAAAAAAAATCGCAATCGGCGTTTATTGATAGATTTGCGCAAAAATTGGCGCGTTTACGGATGATGAGAATTAATTTCTGGGGTTTTTATTGTTTTTTCCTTTTTTACTAGTAATGGTGGCGATCTGCGATTTTTAGCGGTACTGCGATATTGCGGCGGACATGTCGGACATTTTTGACACTTTTTTGGGACCATTGACATTTATTCAGCGATCAGAAATTTAAATGTCCACTGATTACTGTATAAATGTCATTGGCAGTGAAGTGGTTAACCTGCAGGGGGTGATCTAGGGGTTAACTGTGTTCCCTGGGCATGCTAACTGTGGGGGGGTTGGGCTACCATGGGCATGAGAGATCTAACTGATCCCAGTGACAGGGATCAGTAGATCTCCCATGCCCGCACTGTCAGAATGGGGAACCGCCGTGTTTACATCAGCGGTTCCCCGTTCTTTGCCTGTGGCCGCTCATCGTGGCTCGCCGGTGGACATCAGGTCTGCCTGAGCCGCGGGCACACTCCTCCTTAGTGCTCTTAATTGAGACAAGTACACTATAGAGGGATATGTTTTGTTCATATTTCATGTCTGAGGTTTACAACCACTTTAAATCCAATGAGCCCTAAAACAACTTTTATTACAAAAATAAAATAAAATTCAAAAAGATTGGTGAATCAAAAATTTTCTTTATAAGCTATATCTCCTGCAGATGCACACTGGGAAACAAGAAGTAGAGTGGACTAAAACCTATACTATATTATCAAAAGTATTGGGACGCCTGCCTTTACACGCACATGAACTTTAATGACATCCCAGTCTTAGACTGCAGTGCTCAATATTGAGTTGGCCCACCCTTTGCAGCTATAACAGCTTCAACTCTTCTGGGAAGGCTGTCCACAAGGTTTAGGAGTGTCTATGGGAATGTTTGACCATTCTTCCAGAAGCGCATTTGTGAGGTCAGGCACTGATGTTGGACGAGAAGGCCTGGCTCGCAGTCTCTGCTGTAATTCAGCCAAAAGGTGTTCTATCGGGTTGAGGTCAGGACTCTGTGCAGGCCAGTCAAGTTCCCCCTCCCCAAACTCGCTCATCCATGTCTTTATGGACCTTGCTTTGTGCACCGGTGCAAATCATTTGGCGGAGGGGGGATTATGGTGTGGGGTTGTTTTTCAGGGGTTGGGCTTGGCTCCTTAGTTCCAGTGAAGGGAACTCTTAAGGCATCAGCATACCAAGACATTTTGGACAATTTCATGCTCCCAACTTTGTGGGAACAATTTGGGGATGGCCCCTTCCTCTTCCAACATGACTGTGTACAAAGCAAGGTCCATAAAGACATGGATGAACAATCAAATCTCCTTTTTATTGAAATCCTCTTAAGAAAGTAAGAATTCTGATTGGTTGATATGGGTGACTTGTTCTTCGCCTTGCGAAGCAGTTTAATACAAGCTGCCAGGTCAGATTGGTTTCTGTTTATATAAGAGAAGTGTCACTCCCACCTATCTCTAGTAATCTGACAATTGCCAGAGGCAGACATGAAATCTACCTCTACATAATGTAAACCGTGCAAGGAAAGAGGCTTCCCAGCTGTCCTTCCCCACTACGCCCAGCCTGGTTTCCTACAATTATGAACACTCTTTTATAGAGAAATTCCATCCGTACATTCCGGGGAATCAAAACTAAGCCTGGAGCAAAAATACGATCAGCTCTCACAACCACGCGTGTGAAAGGATCTCCATTCTGTGGATGAATGGATTTGACAATTATTGAAGTAATTGGTGCTGTCATAACATGCTGTCATTTCTTTACAGGTCTGCGTGTTGTACATTCCTGACATCCCAATATACAGCAACAGTAGCACTTTTTTTTTCAAAATATTTTTCATAACAGATCTACTATTTCCCTTCATCTCCATTCAATGTACTTTGCCTAGGCTGGGATGATGTCATCAGTCTGCTGCAGGCAGGAGGATGCATATCTTCAGTCTCCTTCTCTCCAGTGATAAGGCCACAAGATTGTAATTTTGTAGCAAGTGAGAGGCTGCAGCAGGGGGCTTTTATGTGTCAGACATTTGTGAACACAGCCAAAAACTGCTTCTTACATTGGTAGTCAGTGGGAAGAATATTCCTTACATTGGTGATGAGTGAGAAGAATGCTCATTACATTGGTGATCAGTGGGAGGAATGCTCCTTACAATGGACGTCAGTGGAAAGAATACCCCTTACATTGGAGATCAGAGGGAAGAATGCTCCTTACATTGGAGATCAGAGGGAAGAATGCTCCTTACATTGGTGGTCATTGAGAAGAATGTCCCTTACACTGGAGATCAGAGGGAAGAATGTCCCTTACATTGGTGATCAGTGAGAAGAATGCCCCTTACATTGGTGGTCAGTGGTAAGAATGCTCCTTACATTGGTGGTCAGTGAGAAGAATGTCCCTTACATTGGTGGTCAGCGGGATGAATGTCCCTTACATTGGTGGTCAGTGGGAGGAATGCTCCTTACATTGGTGGTCAGTGAGAAGAATGTCCCTTACATTGGTGGTCAGTGAGAAGAATGCCCCTTACATTGGTGGTCAGTGGTAAGAATGCTCCTTACATTGGTGGTCAGTGAGAAGAATGTCCCTTACATTGGTGGTCAGCGGGATGAATGTCCCTTACATTGGTGGTCAGTGGGAGGAATGCTCCTTACATTGGTGGTCAGTGAGAAGAATGCCCCTTACATTGGTGGTCAGTGAGAAGAATGCCCCTTACATTGGTGGTCAGTGGTAAGAATGCTCCTTACATTGGTGGTCAGTGAGAAGAATGCTCCTTACATTGGTGGTCAATGAGAAGAATGCCCCTTACATTGGTGCTCAGTGGGAAGAATGCTCCTTACATTGGTGGTCAGTGAGAAGAATGCCCGTTACATTGGTGGTCAGCGGGAAGAATGCCCCTTACATTGGAGATCAGAGGGAAGAATGTCCCTTACATTGGTGGTCAGTAGGAAGAATGCCCCTTACATTGGAGATCAGAGGGAAGAATGTCCCTTACATTGGTGGTCAGTGGGAAGAATGTCCCTTACATTGGTGGTCAGTGGGAGGAATGCTCCTTACATTGGTGGTCAGTGAGAAGAATGATCCTTACATTGGTGGTCAGTGGGAGGAATACTCCTTACATTGGTGGTCAGTGAGAAGAATGGCCCTTACATTGGTGGTCAGCGGGAAGAATGTCCCTTACATTGGAGATCAGAGGGAAGAATGTCCCTTACATTGGTGGTCAGTGGAAAGAATGTCCCTTACATTGGTGGTCAGTGGGAGGAATGCTCCTTACATTGGTGGTCAGTGAGAAGAATGATCCTTACATTGGTGGTCAGTGGGAGGAATGCTCCTTACATTGGTGGTCAGTGAGAAGAATGCCCCTTACATTGGTGGTCAGCGGGAAGAATGCCCCTTACATTGGTGGTCAGTGAGAAGAATGCTCCTTACATTGGTGGTCAGTGGGAAGAATGTTCCTTACATTGGTGGTCAGTTGGAAGAATGCCCCTTACATTGGTGGTCAATGAGAAGAATGCCGCTTACATTGGTGCTCAGTGGGAAGAATGCCCCTTACATTGGTGGTCAGTGAGAAGAATACTCCTTACATTGGTGGTCAGTGGGAAGAATGCCCCTTACAATGGTGGTCAATGAGAAGAAAGCCCCTTACATTGGTGGTCAGTGAGAAGAATGCCCTTTACATTGGTAGTCATTGGGAAGAATGGCCCTTACATTTGTGTTCAGTGAGAAGAATGGCCCTTACATTGCTGGTCAGTGAGAAGAATGCTCCTTACATTGGTGGTCAATTAGAAGAATGTCCCTTACATTGGTGGTCAGCGGGAAGAATGCCCCTTATATTGGTGGTCAATGGGAAGAATGCTCCTTACATTGGTGGTCAGTGGGAAGAATGCCCCTTACATTGGTGGTCAGTGAGAAGAATGCCCCTTACATTGGTGGTCAGTGGTAAGAATGCCCCTTACATTGGTGGTCAGTGAGAAGAATGCTCCTTACATTGGTGGTCAGTGGGAAGAATGTTCCTTACATTGGTGGTCAGTTGGAAGAATGCCCCTTACATTGGTGGTCAATGAGAAGAATGCTGCTTACATTGGTGCTCAGTGGGAAGAATGCCCCTTACATTGGTGGTCAGTGAGAAGAATACTCCTTACATTGGTGATCAGTGGGAAGAATGCCCCTTACAATGGTGGTCAATGAGAAGAAAGCCCCTTACATTGGTGATCAGTGAGAAGAATGCCCTTTACATTGGTGGTCATTGGGAAGAATGTTCCTTACATTGGTGGTCAGTGGGAAGAATGGCCCTTACATTTGTGTTCAGTGAGAAGAATGGCCCTTACATTGCTGGTCAGTGAGAAGAATGCTCCTTACATTGGTGGTCAGTGAGAAGAATGCCCCTTACATTGGTGGTCAGCGGGAAGAATGCCCCTTACATTGGTGGTCAGTGGGAAGAATGTTCCTTACATTGGTGTTCAGTTGGAAGAATGTTCCTTACATTGGTGTTCAGTTGGAAGAATGTTCCTTACATTGGTGGTCAGTGAGAAGAATGCTCCTTACATTGGTGGTCAGCGGGAAGAATGCCCCTTACATTGGTGGTCAGTGGGAAGAATGCTCCTTACATTGGTGGTCAGTGAGAAGAATACTCCTTACATTGGTGGTCAGTGGGAAGAATGCCCCTTACATTGGTGGTCAGTAGGAAGAATGCACCCCAACAGATAGTTAAAAATATCATTGGTGTCAGTGGTTACTTAGTGGAGAGGTAGAATTTGCTTGTCGTTTAAGAAACCCCTAGCAACCTCTGGAGGAGCACTGGGATCCCAGGGAGCCCTGGTGGAGATGGCTGCATACGCATGGGTGCTCAACCTGTGGCCCTCCAGCTGTTGATGAACTACAAGTCCCATGAGGCATTGCAAGGCTGACAGTTACAAGCATGACTCCCAAAGACAGAGGCATGATGGGACTTGTAGTTTTGCAACAGCTGGAGGGCCACAGATTCAGCACGCATTATATAGAGCCTACAGTGACAGTTTGAGAAGTACAGCTTTTTGCTTTCATAATAGTCAAGTTTACAGATAGGCTATCAGGTATCTCAGGACCTGGGACAAACTATAACCAAACAAAGTGGCTGCATCAAGCCTCAGTATAAGGCTTTTTCTAGTCCACAGTCACAAGGTGAGTGCCAGGAACATTATCCTCAAAGCAGTGTGATTATACTGCCACCTGCAGGCTGTCAGCAGTCAATGGAAGCATTTGTAATAATATATACATTACAGTATATGGTGCAATACAGCGTGGAATTTCTATAGTCTATGGAGTAAGCAAAATAACTACAAATTGTAAGAGATTCTGTGAAGTATAATAAATGTATTGTTAAAGTGACACCAAACAATATCTTTCTTCTCCACAAAATAATCCATACACATCCAGTACTTAAAGCGGTTGTCTACCCAAAAAAAAAAAAAACCTGTAAGGCAAAGGCATAATGAGCTAGTATGCACCGCATACTAGTTCATTATGAAATTCTTACCGCAGAACGAAGCTCCCGCAGGGCTGCCCAGTCCCTGCAGAGGGAGCGGACATCTTAGCTGTGTGGATTCTTCAGAGTTCGCAGCTCCGGCGGTGTGCGTGGCCAGAGCCGCGAGACGTCACTCCCACGCATGCACGGGAGCCCGTCTTTCCAGCGGACTTTCCATCAGGGTCCGGCACTATGCGCCGAGCCATCATGGCGCATTGGCCATGATGTCAGCGGCTGCATTGCAAGTGGAATATCTCCTAAACCATGCAGGTTTAGGAGATATCAATTTTACCTACAGGTAAGCCTTGTTATAGGCTTACCTGTAGGTAAAAATCACTTTTGGGGGTAGACAACCTCTTTAATGGCCTGTAATCTATTCTTCATGAATTTGTTTCTTACTGTGTTTTTCTGCCTCCCTGTAACATCCTCCATGAGCTCCTAAATCTCTCCTTTTCCCTCTCACTTATAGGTGTGCGCAGCCTATTGCATTAGGGTGTGCACCACAAAGTGCAAACAAACATGAGTGTATATATGTCAGAAGGGCAGAGGACGGTGTCAGAAGGGCAGAGGACGGTGTCAGATGGGCAGAAATAGGTGTCAGTAGTTTATTTTTATTTTATTTTATTTTATTTGTTTTTTACAATTTATTTTTTTATTATTTTTTACAATTTCATATTTTATTATTTTTTTACAATTTATTTTAGGAGTCCTGCTGGAGGGGCTTTGGTGAAATATCAGGGGTCTAAATAGAGACAGAGAAAGAGACTGAGGACAGAGATTCCCCAGTCCCTTTCTCTGCAGTCAGGCAGCAGGGAAAATCTGCATAATACATAATAATAGTGATTAGGGTGTGCCCGGGCACATCTGCCAGCCTATGTGCGCACGCCTATGCTCTCACTTCAGTTTGTTAGGAACAAGTAGTGTATGTTACTTGTGTCTACGCATGCTACAAATCCCATAGCCAGCAAGCAAGAGAGGGTGGCTACATTCTTACATACAATGGGACCATGGAGAACAAACGTAGTCACCCTCTAACAGGAATTCACATCACAGCAGCAAAATAAAAGGAATTTGGAGTTGACTGAGAGCAAAAGAAGGTACTTCAAGAGGACATACTGGAATCCATTTTTTAAGCCAGAATATTCAAAAATATTAAAAAATCAAGAAAAAAATCTTATGGTTACAAGTACTTTTCAATTACTATTTAATTTAAAGGGGTTGTAAAGTATCATGCTTTTTCACCTTAATGCAAACCACCTGTGCTGCCCCCCAGAGCCCCCCTTTTTCTTACCTGAACCCGATCGTTCCAGCAGCAAGCACAACAGCTCCAGCCGCTGGCTCGGGTCCTCATCGGATTGATTGATAGCAGCAGGAGCCATTGGCTTCCGCTGCTGTCTATCAAATCCAGTGACACGGGGGCCGAGTCCTGCTGTCAGTGTCAATGAACGCAGCAGCGGGACTCGGGAGGGTGCCTGCATGGTGCCCCCATGGAAATCGGGTCTTCGAAGGGGCACCCGGTGAAGAGGAGGAGCGCCCCCGGGGTCCCCAGAAGAGGAGGATCGGGGGCGATCTGTGCAAAACATTTGCACAGAGCAGCTAAGTATAAGCATGTTTGTTATTTTAAAAAAACAAACAAAAAAAAACCTTTACAAGCACTTTAAGACTTTAAACGAAAAAGGAAACATTTATTATATTGTAGCTTAGCATTTTTTTTTTACAACAAAAAAAAGAAAATGTAACAGTTAACAAAGATGAGACAAACCATTTACAACTGACGGGTGCTTACAATGATCAGCTTTTACTTATTCACGTAAAACTTTTATCCCAAAAGGAAAAAAACTGTTTGCTGTAACTGATTATAACGTGTTAGCTGAATTTTGGCTTCAATTTGTTAGTGTATCTAAATCTGCTAATACATCTAAAGGCCCATACACATGATGCAAATTTCGTACGTGAATTTTCATACGATGACCGATGTTCCGATTTTCGGATCGTTAGTATGGTGCTTTCGACAGCAGATTTTGATTTTTCGGATGACAAAAGCTGGATGTGCAGACTATACAATTTTTGTCGGATGTGAACACAACGTTCGATTTTCATTTCATTAGTACAGTTTTCGTAAGAGTGCAAGACTACGCATGCTCAGAAATGGAAACATGCATACAAAGCTATTCAACACATTACGTCACTTCTGATGTTGAATTTGGTCGTACGAGAATTTTTGTATTGTTAGTATGCTCTTCACTTTTGACATGAGACAAGCATCCAACAAAAACGGACGTTCTGTCGCCCGAAAATCTAAGCGTGTGTACGAGGCTTAACACTCCCCTGCTCCGAGACTGACAATGCTGCTCTCCACAGGTGCCCCCTGTGCTCCTTCATCCAGAGTGGGTGCATTCTAATACAGGTAGTGTGTTACTGGCCAGATCACCAGAGGAAAAAAGACAAAAAAAAGAAAACTAATACAATCACCACATCTAATGACTGTTAAACTGATTTTTGGTTTTGGCTTTAAAATCCCAAAATGAATTAGCAAAAAAAAGTTTGCTAAAAACTCTTGCAACTTATATAATTAATTTTAAAGAGATTTAACTTTCTCCACAAAACTGGAGAACACCACTTTCCATATCTCCATAACCTAGGGAGAAGTCTGCAGAAGAGAACTGGTAAGAGCTGTTCACATTGTTGGAGACATCAGAGGAGGTTTCAAGAACACCGGATTTCTGGCAGGATCAATTTTTTTTTTGTATTAGCAGCAAATGTACAGAGCCTTAAAAAAGAAAACAAAATGCAGCCACCGCATCTAAGGATTTGTAACTGCAATATATTACATTTTTGTTCTTGGATTTAGATATATTTAAAATCACCCCTATCTTATTAGTAAGAAAATTTGCAGCTCACAAGACTGTCAGGGAGTCGTTACAACAAAGACAGCAGTGTCTGTATCCCTCTGCTATGTGATGGAGAAAGCAGCTGACCCTAATGGAAATAGATTTGTAACAGTCACATTTTCAGCAAACGTGGACTTGTATGGGGGGATCTATGGGAGATCTATGGGAGAACTATGCAATGAACCTCCATCTAGTCTGGCCTTCCTCAGCTTTTTTAGCCCAGAAGAAACCTTTAGGCTGGGTTCACACTAGACACATGCTGCTCTCGTGCCCGCCGCGTGCTCCCTCAGTGTGTCCGCAGGTAGGGCGGACTCGATGTCCGCCTGCGACCGCTTACTAAACATGAAGAACGGGGATGTAAACACGGCGGTTCCCTGTTCTGACAGGCGGCATGACAGAGATCTACTGATCCCTGTATTTGGGATCAGTTAGATCTCTCATGCCCCTGCCAGCCCAGCCCTCACACAGAATGTTCCTTATACTTGTGGTCATTGGGAAGAATTACCCCCTTACAGATAGCTAAAAAAAAACAATTATGTCAGTGGGAATTTACCATTGCTCAATCAGGACTGGTGCAAGGATTTTTGACACCCTAGGCGAAACCTCATTTTGCCGTCTCCCTTTGACCAAGCCCCTGACTCCACCCCCTTTGCTCTGTCCATGTATACGATGGAGGTGGAGATTTTTGCAGCGCCTCTCTACCTATTTCTTTAGATGTGGTTCACAGGCCCACACCTGTGCCTCTGGACCCGGCCTAAAGACAAATAATGGTGGCATCGGCTCGCTTCCTCATGCCAGCCATGGTCCGCAGGTATATGGACAAAATATGGTAGTATATAGACAGGCTGAGGTAGTATATAGACAGGCTGGGGTAGTATATGGACAGGCCGGAGTAGTATATGGACAGGCTGGAGTAGTATATGGACAGGTTGGGGTAGTATATGGACAGGCTGGAGTAGTATATGGACAGGTTGGGGTAGTATATGGACAGGCCGGAGTAGTATATGGACAGGCTGGAGTAGTATATGGACAGGTTGGGGTAGTATATGGACAGGCCGGAGTAGTATATGGACAGGTTGTGGTAGTATATGGACAGGCTGGGGTAGTATATGGACAGGTTGGGGTGGTATATGGACAGGCTGGGGTAGTATAGGGACAGTTTGGGGTAGTGTATGGACAGGTTGGGGTAGTATATGGACAGGCTGGGGTAGTATATGGACAGGCTGGGGTAGTATATGGACAGGTTGGGGTGGTATATGGACAGGCTGGGGTAGTATAGGGACAGGTTGGGGTAGTATATGGACAGGCTGGTGTAGTATAGGGACAGGCTGAGGTAGTATAGGGACAGGCTGAGGTAGTATATGGACAGGCTGGGGTAGTATAGGGACAGGCTGGGGTAGTATAGTTTCTTTGCTGGATATCGGGGCAGTCTCTTTACAGGATATTGGGGGTGTCTCTTTGCTGGATATTGGGGCAGTCTCTTTAGATATTGGGGCTGTCTCTTTGCTGGATATTGGGGCAGTCTCTTTGCTGGATATTGGGGCCGTCTCTTTGCTGGTATGAGGCTGTCTCTTTCCTGGCCTGGGGCTGCCCCCCACAGGGGATCGGGCTGCCCAGTCTAAAATGCCCGGGCCTATTTTTCATCCCAGTCTGGGCCTGCATGCCACCACAGTGCCTCACAATAGTGTAATAGGTAGTCTCTTTGCTGGATATTGGGGCAGTTTCTTTGCTGGATATTGGGGCTGTCTCTTTGCTGGTATGAGGCTGTCTCTTTGCTGGTCGGGGGCTGCCCTGGCCTATTTTTCATCCCAGACTGCATGCCACCACAGCGCCTCACAATAGTGTAATAGGTAGTCAAATTAGATTTGAAATGTAGGCCCCTAGAACCTGACGGTGCTCCCTGCATGTTGGGCCTCTGTATGTGGCCAGGCTGTGTAAAAGTGTCACACATGTGGTATCGCCATACTCGGGAGGAGTAGCATCATATATTTTGTGGGGTAATTTTTGCTAGGTACATGCTGTGTGTTAGAAATATTGTATAAATGGACAACTTTGTGTAAAAAAAAAATGTGTTTTCATTTTCTTTCCACATTTTCCAAAAACTTGTGGAAGAAATGACATGTTCAAAAGACTCATTATGCCTCCTAGAATATACGTTGGGGTGTTTGCTTTCCAAAATGGGGTAATTTTTTGGGTGTTTCAATTGTCCTGGTGCTCCAGGACCTTCAAAAGTGCAAGAGGTAGTCAGGAAATGAGATGTGTAATTTATGCTCATAGAATGCCTGATGGTTCTCCCTGCGTGTTGGGCCTCTGTATGTGGCCACGCTGTGTAAAAGTCTCACACATGTGGTATCACCATACTCAGGAGGAGTAGCAGAATGTGTTTTGGGGTGTGATTTGTGGTATCCATATGCTGGGTGTGAGAAATAACCTGTTACTATATGACATTTTTTTGAAAAATAAAAATAAAAAAAATATTAATTTTGCAAATTGTGGGAAAAAGTTATAACTTCAAAAAATTCCCGTGCCTCTTAATAAATACCTTGCACTATCTACTTTCCAAAAAGCTTAGCTTAGCATAGCTTGTAGACTCTATAACCTTTTACAAAGACCAAACATACACTGATTTTTTTTTTTTTTTACCAAAGATATGTAGCAGTATAAAATTTGGCCAAAATTTATGAAGAAAAATTACTAATTTGTTAAATTTTATAACAGAAACTAGGAAAAATGCATTTTTTTACTAAATTTCCGATCTTTTTTTAATTATAGCGCAAAAAATAAAAAACCCAGCGGTGATTAAATACCACCAAAAGAAAGCTATTTGTGTGAAAAAATGACAAAAATTTCATATGGGTACAGTGTTGCATGACTGAGTAATTGTCATTCAAAATGTGAGAGCACTAAAAGCTGAAAATCTGTCTGGTTGTTAAGGGGGTTTAAGTGCCCAGTGGTTAAGTGGTTAATCTTGTGCCAATAAAGTATACTTTTTAATACTACACTTAGTTTGGCGCCTCCCCCTCCATTTTCCCCTTACATATCTTACAGAGTCTCCTGGACACACTCTGAAGGATGGCTGCCTCCCTTTAAGTCCTCGTGCCTATCATGAACTGTGTTTTCCAACCACTTTGGTTTTCCAACCACTTTGGTTTTTTAAAATACATCTTATAGGATTACTCCATCTGGAGCACCAGATAACCACTGACTTTGCTGACCACATAGAGAGGTCCAACATGCAGGGAGCACCATCAGGCGTTCTAGGAGCATCCATTACACATCTAATTTCATTCCGTTTTATTATTATTTTTTAATTTTTTTGGGGGGGGGGGATTTTTATACCTTTTTATTATAGAGTGTGGGATGGGAATATGGTGCTTGGGTGCAATACTTTTGTGCTTGGCACACTATAAACCATTTTATTATAGTTTATTTTTTTAAGTAAACACAATAAGGGTGCAGCAACTGCGGAGAACTTTTTTTACTGCGGCAAAAGAAAAAAAAAAAATATACTGTATATATATATATATATATATA
>BLSH010450709.1:943785-969941 GCA_018402905.1 Glandirana rugosa | reverse complement strand
GTAGTTAAGTCTGTCAAATTGAGTTACTTATTTGAGTGCAACTCCTCTGTCTGCGACTCCGGAAAGTTTACAAGACAAATTGGTGAGGTCCAGGCGCGATAACGGCTTCATGCCGAGGTCGCGCCTGGACTTTACGGGCCTCCTGCAGGTACCTGCAGGAGGTGACGCGTGCGAGGACGCGCGGGGGACCGTCGTCGCCGCCGCACGCGCGGCGTGCGATGCGCTCGCACGGGCACCCAGCCCGCCTGAGCTACAGGCGGGCTCTGGGCGGCTAGTGACAATCCTCGGAGTCTTGCCCCTTGGCAACGGGGAACCGCCGTGTTTACAACGGCGGTTCCCCGTTCTGAGGCTCCTAACAGTGATCGGCGGGTCTCGGGCGGACATCGAGTCCGCCCGACCCACGGGCACGCTCGCGTAGCGTGCGGCGCGCACGCCGCCGCTGCTGCCAGGGGGCGCGCAGGAGCGTGCGCAGTGGAGGACGTCCATGGACGTCCTCCGGGCATTTCAGGTCCGCGCTGGAGCCGTACTTCGGCAATAGCGCGGACCTGGAGTGGTTAAACAGAACATTTGAAAGGCCTCAGCGTCTGTCTCCTCAACGTGAGTTTATTCATTGAGTTAAACTGTCTGAATTGATGCAAGGGATAAAAAGATCACCAGGTCAGTGTAAACCCTACATGATGCTGAAGATAAAGTTTATGGCCTTGTAGTTGAAACAGAACAGTCATAATGGACGGGCAATACTTGCCACCTCGCATGCAATCACTTTGAATCAACTAGAGAGAGTCCGACCCAGGTTTTGCCAGCAACCGTGGCAGAGCTGGTTCCAGCCCGGACTTTCTGCTCCACCCAAAGCCCTCTTCACCTGCATTTAATGAGCAGGAAGAGAGCAGAGGGGAGATCTATCCTGGATCTCAGTGGAGGAAACTGAGTGAGCTCTGTGTGCTATTTTTGGACTCAAAAACAAGGTTTGCACTGTGCTCATGTTTTGTGGGTGTCGGGGCCAGCCCCACACTGTATAGTGAGGAAACACAACTGTTAGTTTAGCGCCGGATTGCGAGGTTTTGTTTTCTGTTTTATTTGTTTGATCCTGCAAACCTTTTACAGTAAACCTGGCAAGCCGCCAGATTTTAAAGAAGTTGGCCTGCATGTTGAGTATGTTCCTCCGAAAAGCGATCTCCATGAGCTAATCTCCCACACATGGTGGAGGATATGGGTATCTTCCTGAGCAGGTGGAAGATGGAGGATATGTTGAAGGCCTTGCTACAGGCGACTGAGGCCCAGCAGGAGACTAACCTCCAAATCACACAAGCCACTGCAGCACAGCAGAAGGAAAGTCGCTGACAGCATGAAGCCCAGCAAGAGATCAACTGTCAGCTGGTGGAGGCACTGGTTGAGTTAAAAAAGGGGTAGGCACTTCCTGTGCCAGCAGAACAAAAACTGGTGCAGGCCAGTTACCATTTACAGACATCGGCAGATGGCATAGAGGCATACCTCACGACCTTCGAAAGAGTCGCTGTCCATGAACGGTGGCCGAAGGAGCAGTGGGCGGGGCTGTTGGCCCCATTATTGACAGGTGAGTCCAAAAAGGCCTATTTTGACCTTGAACCAGACAAAGCCCAAGATTATGAGACTTTAAAAGCGTAAGTACTCTCGTGCCTGGGTGTCACCATGGCCGTCCGGCCCCAACGGGTGCATCAGTGGACAAGCCACCCTGCTCCCAAATGTTTGACCTGGTCCACCTTACAAGGAAGTAGTTGCAGCCGGAAACCCTGCCAGGCCCCCAGATCGTGTAGTGATGGACCGGTATCTTCATGCACTTCCTCCTGCTTTGAGGAAATGGGTCAGCCATGGGGACCCCAAAACTGCAAGCCAACTGGTGGACCTTGTCAAAAGGTACTCGGCTGCTGAGGACTTGCTGAACCCATCTGCGTCCCGTTTCAGTGTGTCCAGGGGTGAAAGGCTAATGACTAATGAGTCTATGGGCTCTAGACCTGGAGACTGGCCAAAGAAGCCAGGACGGTCTTGGGGACCCTTGAGAGAACTGGGTATAGAGCACATACAGTGCTACCGTTGCCATGCATTTGGCCATATTGCTGCCAATTGTCCCCTGAATGATGAACCCATGCAATGCGATTATACTTATGTGAACAGACGCCTTTCTCTTTTTGCACAGTTCGCATGTACATCATTATGTTCAGGTCACATAGAGAAGCAGATGTGTGTGATTTCTATTGACGGTAGACCAGTCACTGCACTGCTGGACTCTGGTAGTGTGATAACGTTGGTCAAAAGCAGTTGTGTAAATTCTGCAAGGTTACACCCTAACACTGTCGAGGTCATCTGCATCCATAGGGACTATCGTGACTGCCAGATGGCGGTCATTGAGATTGTCACCCCTTGTGGTAGTGTGACCCATTCAGTGGTGGTGGTACCATCTATACTTCATGAAGCCCTAGTGGGGAGGTATTTTCCCCATCTTTGGAGGTTATGCGAAGGCACAGAGAGTCTGGAGGAAAGAGCTTCCCCTGCTGAGGAAGCACCGGGGTTGTCACGAGACCCTTTTTGCCAAATGGAAGGAGAGATTGGTGGCAGGACCAAGGAGGAAAGGGACCCTCTTCATTTCCCTGTAATGACTGGGGAGCCTGAGGAGCTGGAAGATAGCTCTCAGCTGGTGGCTAATGATCCAGAAAATGTCTTTGACCCTGACTGTGGGAGCGAACACAATGTAGTACCTGACTTAGAGGTCCGGAAAGAGGATTTCTGTACAGAGCAACTGAGCCAGAGAAAACGTGAAGTTAATGGATGGGGAACCTGTGGACCCTAATTGGGGGGGATCTTTTTCCTACATGGCTCTTAAAAATAATTTGTTGTATCAGGTGGTAAAAAACAGGTGAGACGAAGTAGAACAGCTAGTGGTTCCTAACCCCTTCCACAGGGTGGTGCTAGATCTGGCCCATGGTCATGTAATGGGGGGACATCTAGGCATGGAGAAAGCCAGGGAGAGACCCGGAGATTCTTCTGGCCTGGGTTGTATGCAGACGTCAAAGAATACTATGAATTATGCTCTGAGTGTCAAATGACGGCCCCGTCACCCCATTTTCTTAGTCCCCTTGTCCCACTTCCCATAATTAAAGTGCAATTTGAGCGAATTGGCATGGATCTCGTGGGACCAGTACTAAAATCTGCCCAGGGACACCAGTACATCCTGATAATCCTGAACTATGCGACCCGTTATCCGGAAGCCACGCCCTTGCAGAACACCTCCGCTAAGTCTATTGTTAAGGAGCTGGTCCAGGTGTTTAGTCAGGCGGGGATCCCTAAAGAGATCTTGACAGATCAGGGTACCCCATTCATGTCCAGAGTGACCAGACAATTGTGCAATTTGTACAAAATCTCCCATCTCCGTACCTCTGTTTACCACCCCCAAACTGACGGTCTGGTGGAAAGATTTAACAAGACCCTCAAGAGCATGTTGAAAAAGGTGGTGGATAAATATGGGTGAAATTGGGATTTTCTTGTTGCCGTACCTCATGTTTGCCATACGGGAGGTTCCGCAGGCATCTACGGGGTATTCCCCCTTTGAACTCTTGTATGGTAGACATCCTAGGGGGCTGCTAGATGTCGCAAAAGAGACATGGGAAGGAGAGGCCACCCTATATAGAAGCGTCATAGAGCACGTCTCCTTGATGCAGGATCGAATCGCATCGGTCCTGCCCCTTGTTCGAGAGCATATGGAGCAAGCCCAGGAAGCCCAGAGAAGGGTTTATAATCGGGGTGCCAAAACCCGGACTTTCAACCCCGGAGACAGAGTGCTGGTGCTAGTCGCCACGGTTGAAAGTAAATTCCTAGCAAAGCGGCAGGGTCCCTTTGAGATTATGGAAAAGTAAGGAAAGTGAACTACAAAGTTTACCAGTCAGGGAAAAGGAAACCAGAGCAGATTTACCATGTTAATCTCTTAAAACCGTGGAAGGACAGAGAGAGTTTATTGGCAGTGCCCACTACCCAAAAGGACAAGCTACCCCTGACCCCAGACGTTCCCATAACCAAGTCCTTGTCACTAATGCAACAAAATGATGTGAAGGAATTTATAAGTCAAAATAGAGACTTTTTCTCTCCCCTACCCGGACTGACCACCGTAATACAACATGACATAGTTACGGAACCAGGTGTCCTCGTAAATATAAAACCCTACCGGATACCTGAGGCTAGATGGGAGGTGGTTGCGAAGGAAATAAAAAACATGTTGGTGTTGGACGTCATAGAGAAGTCCCACAGTGCCTGGTCGAGCCCCATAGTGCTGGTCCCAAAGCCCGATGGCACTATCAGGTTCTGTAACGATTTCAGAAAGCTGAATAAAAGAAGTTTGACGCATACTCGATGACGAACTTATGGACAGTTTGGGAGGTGCCCGGTACATAACACCCCTAGACCTATCTAAGGGCTACTGGCAGAGTGAGTGAAGGAAAAAACGGCCTTCTCTACCCCTGAGGGGTCCTTCCAATGAAGTGGCCTGTGGATGATGTGGTCATCCACAGCCCAGATTGGGAATCACATCTCCCCCGGGTGCAGGCAGTGGTAGATTCGCTGAGGGTAGCAGGTTTAACGGCCAACCCGAAAAAGTGTGCCATAGGTCTGGAGGAGGCCAAATACCTTGGGTATGTTATTGGTCGGGGTCTGATCAAGCCCCAGACCAATAAAATCAAGGCCATTCAAAAGTGGCCCCAACTGGTGAACAAGAAACAGGTTTGTGCCTTCCTGGGGATTACAGGGTATTACCAACGCTTCATCCCTGATTTGCCACCATTGCCGTCCATCTGACCAATCTGACGAAGGGTAGAGGTTAGGAATGGTTAATTGGAATCCGAAAAGACCTTCCAGAAGTTGAAACAAGCCCTTTGTGTACAGTCAGTACTCATGACCCCAGACTTCACAAAGGACTTTGTGGTTCAAACCAATGCCTCTGAGGTGGGACTAGGTGCTGTTCTGTCCCAAATCAGAGACTGTGAGGAACACACAGTCGTCTACTTAACCACTTACCAACCGGAAGGTTTTCCAGCTTTAGGACCAGAGCACTTTTTGCGATTCGGCGCTGCGTCGCTTTAACTGACAATTGCGCGGTCATGCAACTTTGCACCCAAACAAAATTTGCGTCCTTTTTTTCCCACAAATAGAGCTTTCTTTTGGTGGTATTTGATCGCCTCTGCGTCATTTATGTTCACCGCTATAAACAAAAGAAGAGCGACCATTTTGCAAAAAAACACAAATTTCTTACTTTTTGCTAAAATTCAAATCCAAAAAAAAAATATAAAAAAATTTTTTTTTCACCGTTTTTGGCCGATTTATATAATTCCTCATATTTGTGATAAAAAAATCGCAATCTGCGTTTATTGATTGGTTTGCGCAAAAGTGGCCGCGTTTACGGATGGTGAGAATTCATTTCTGGGGTTTTTATTGTTTTTTTATTTTTTACTAGTAATGGCGGCGATCTGTGATTTTTAGCGGTCATGCGATATGTCAGCGGACATGTTGGACATTTTTGACACTTTTTTGGGACCAATGACATTTATTCAGGGATCAGAAATTTAAATGTCCACTGATTACTGTGTAAATGTCATTGGCAGTGAAGGGGTTAACCTGGGGGGGGAGAGCTAGGGGTTAACTGTGTTCCCTGGGTGTGTTCTTACTGTAGGGGGGTTGGGCTACCATGGGCATGAGAGATCTAACTGATCCCAGTGACAGGGATCAGTAGATCACCCATGCCCCTACTAACAGATGTAAACATGGCGGTTCCCCGTTCTTTCCCTGTGGCCGCTCATCGCGGCTCGCCGGCAGACATCGGGTCCACCCGAGCCGCCAGCACACTCCTCAGGAGTGAAAACACGGCGCGCGGTCGGGAACTGGTTAAGCAGGAAGCTTAAAAGGCATGAAATTAATTATGCCATTGTGGAGAAGGAGTGCCTAGCTATCAAGTGGGCCTTAGAGACTCTAAAATGCTGGGAAGGTCATTCAGGCTAGTCACCGATCATGCCCCCCCTTAAGTGGATGTGTAACAACTGGGAGAAAAACAGCCAGGTGACTGGGTGCTTCCTGGCCCTACAGCCATTTAAGTTCTCAGCAGAACACCGGGCCGGAAGGCTCCAAAATAACACCGATAGTCTTTCCCGGGCCCACTGCACGGTCGAGACAGTTGATCCGCCCCAGGGGCTTGAGCAGAGAGGGCATATGTGACGTTATGCGAGGCGCCATAATGGACGGGCGATACTTGTCGCCTCACATGTTTTGTGGGTGTCGGGGCCAGCCCCACACTGTATAGTGAGGAAACACGATTGTTAGTTTAGCACCGTTTTCTGTTTTTATTTGTTTGATCCTGCAAACCTTTTACAATAAACCTGGCAAGCCGCCAGATTTTAACCACTTCCCGGCCGCCTGCCGTGTTTTCACGGCGGCAGTCGGGTTGCTGTGCGCGAATCGCCGTAAAAAGGCGGCGATCTGCGAACGGCCGCTAGGGGGCGCGTGCGCCCGCCGCACTCCTGAGGAGTGTGCCCGCGGCTGACAGTGCAGGCATGGGTGATCTACTGATCCCTGTCACTGGGATCAGTTAGATCTCTCATGCCCATGGTAGCCCAACTCCCCCACAGTAAGAACACACCCAGGGAACACAGTTAAACCCTAGCTCTCTCCCCCAGGTTGACCCCTTCACTGCCAATGACATTTATACAGTAATCAGTGGACATTAAGATTTCTGATCGCTGAATAAATGTCATTGGTCCCAAAAAGTGTCAAAAAATGTCCGACCTGTAATCTGCAATATCGCAGTACCGCTAAAAATCGCAGATCGCCGGCATTACTAGTAAAAATTTTTAAAAAATAAAAACCCCAGAAATGAATGCTCATCATACGTAAACGCGGCCACTTTTGCGCAAACCAATCAATAAATGCCGATTGTGATTTTTTTTTATCACAAATATGAGGAAGAATATAAATCGGCCAAAACCGGTGAAAAAAAATGTTTTTTTTATATTTTTTTTTTGGATTTGAATTTTAACAAAAAGTAAGAAATTTGGGTTTTTTGCAAAATGGTCACTCTTTTTTGTTTATAGCGGTGATCAGAAATGACGCAGAGGTGATCAAATACCACCAAAAGAAAGCTCTATTTGTGGGAAAAAAAGACGCAAATTTTGTTTGGGTGCAACGTCGCACGACCGCGCAATTGTCAGTTAAAGCGATGCAGCGCCGAATCGCAAAAAGTGCTCTGGTCCTAAAGCTGGAAAACCTTCCGGTTGGTAAGTGGTTAAAGAAGTTGACCTACATGCTGAGTATGTTCCTCTGAAAAGCGATCCCCACTAGCTAATCTCTCACAATATATATATGTCATTGTGCTTTAACTGCAGACTTTCAGCTTTAATTTGAGGGTATTTACATCCAAATCAGGTGAACGGTGTAGGAATTACAACAGTTTGTATATGTGCCTCCCACTTTTTAAGGCACCAAAATAATGGGTCAGATTAACAATCATAAATCAAACTTTCACTTTTTAATACTTGGTTGCAAATCCCTTGCAGTCAATTACAGCCTGAAGTCTGGAACGCATAGACATCACCAGACGCTGGGTTTCATCCCTGGTGATGCTCTGCCAGGCCTCTTCAGTTCCTGCTTGTTCTTGGGGCATTTTCCCTTCAGTTTTGTCTTCAGCAAGTGAAATGCATGCTCAATCGGATTCGGGTCAGGTGATTGGCTTGGCCATTGCATAACATTCCACTCTTTGGTTGCTTTCGCAGTATGCTTCGGTTCATTGTCCATCTGCACTGTGAGGTGCCGCCCAATGAGTTCTGAAGCATTTGGCTGAATATGAGCAGATAATATTGCCTGAAACACTTCAGAATTCATCCTGCTGCTTTTGTCAGCAGTCCCATCATCAATAAATACAAGAGAACCAGTTCCATTGGCAGCCATACATGCCCACGCCATGACACTACCACCACCATGCTTCACTGATGAGGTGGTATGCTTTGGATCATGAGCAGTTCCTTTCCTTCTCCATACTCTTCTCTTCCCATCACTTTGGTACAAGTTGATCTTGGTCTCATCTGTCCATAGGATGTTGTTCCAGAACTGTGAAGGCTTTTTTAGATGTTGTTTGGCAAACTCTAATCTGGCCTTCCTATTTTTGAGGCTTACCAATGGTTTACATCTTGTGGTGAACCCTCTGTATTCACTCTGGTGAAGTCTTCTCTTGATTGTTGACTTTGACACACATACACCCACCTCCTGGAGAGTGTTCTTGATCTGGCCAACTGTTGTGAAGGGTGTTTTCTTCAGCAGGGAAAGAATTCTTCGGTCATCCACCACAGTTGTTTTACGCGGTCTTCCGGGTCTTTTGGTGTTGCTGAGCTCACCGGTGCGTTCTTTCTTTTTAGGATGTTCCAAACAGTTGATTTGGCCACACCTAATGTTTTTGCTATCTCTCTGATGGGTTTGTTTTTTTTTTTTTCAGCCTAATGATGGCTTGCTTCACTGATAGTGGCAGCTCTTTGGGTCTCATATTGAGAGTTGACAGCAACAGATTCCAAATGCAAATAGCACACTTGAAATGAACTCTGGACCTTTTATCTGCTCTTTGTAAATGGGATAATGAGGGAATAACACACACCTGGCCATATAACAGCTGAGCAGCCAATTGTCCCATTACATTTGATCCCTTAAAAAGTGGGAGGCACATATACAAACTGTTGTAATTCCTACACCGTTCACCTGATTTGGATGTAAATGCCCTCAAATTAAAGCTGAAAGTCTGCCGTTAAAGCGCATCTTGTTTGTTTCATTTCAAATCCATTGTTGTGGTGTATAGAGCCAAAAAGATTAGAATTGTGTCAATGTCCCAATATTTATGGACCTGACTATATATATATATATATATATATATATAATAGTAATTAAATTTTAAAAAAATAGAAAAACCAAACCACTTCTGACACAGAAAGAGGAACATCTGTGAAGCTGAGTGCCTTTGGCCAATCACACGCCCCACACTATATAAGGCTGCTGCTTACACGGGAGCCATGTATAGTGTGTGATAATGGAGATCAGGCAGGTAGTTAGTGGTTAGTGCGCTCAGTCAGTAGATTGCAGTCAGTGTCGTGTAGTGTTGTGTGAATAACAGTGTAGTGGTGTCACTGAAGTGTTGGTTTGTACAACAATGTCTGTGTCACCCCACTCATCCCATTTTTTTTTTTCATTTTTGTTTGTTTTTGCAGCATCAGGTTCTGTTGCTGCATTATTTGTACCCCCGTCCCTTTTTCTTTTTTTTGGAAGCAGCACTAATAATATTTAGGGCATAATTGCAGTCCCCTTTCTGTGTCAGCAGTGGTTTCCTTGTTTGGTTTTTTATTTATGTTTCTTTGTGGCGCAGCAGCACTACTAATATGAAAGGTCAAAACAAGTAAA
Source organism: Glandirana rugosa (assembly GCA_018402905.1). Lineage (NCBI taxonomy): Eukaryota > Metazoa > Chordata > Amphibia > Anura > Ranidae > Glandirana > Glandirana rugosa. Next base: position 960,497 of record BLSH010450709.1, on the reverse strand, counting down.
ACAGAGCAGCATTGGTCGGAGCACTCACACCTCCACCTCTCTGGCAGTAGCAGTTCCTCATGTCTGCGGTAATGATGGGCTCAGGCGTGTTCGGATTGTACCCGCCAGGAAGCCATCACTGCACACCGCCAATCATAGGCAGCCTGTGCATGTGCAGCTGCGGGCTGGGAAATGCCTCATTGCCTATGATTGGTGGTGGGCAGTGAGGGTTTCCTGGCGGGTACAATGCGAACACGCCTGAGCCCATCCCTAGTCTGCAGACATCACTGAGCCCTACGTGTAATCTGCTTTAGACCCTTTAAGATTAAAGTGGATGTAAACCCACCACACATTACTATGAACTATTAGCAGTATTAAATAATATGTAGCTTTAGTTGTTTGAACAGTGACATCCGACCTTCCAGATGTCACCCCCCCTTTAGTGCATGGAGCCCCACAAAACCCTGGAATCCATGAGTGGGTCGACTCTGCGGCGCAAGGTGGGCGGAGCTGTGATGTCACTAGGCTCCCACCCACCTCTACCCTCCCCTTGGGCTGGCAGTGGCGTGAGTACCAAGCTCGTGCTTGTTAATATAGCAGTGCGCGCACAGGGGACACAGAACGCGTTCTGGTAAGAAGCAGAGCGCGCTCACGCCCCGTGTCTCCTGCGCATGGCACAAGCTGTAGTGGAGGGGAGAGGAGATGCTGGGAGAGCTGGAGAAGAAAAGGGGGGGATGTGACGCTCTGTATGCTCCTGCATGAGATAAGGAAATGACCTGCCACTCACACAGCACTGGAGAGATAGGACTCCTATTTCTCCCTTAGTCTTATTTATTATTACTGAAAAAAGAGGGGTTTACTCAGAACTGGATTAACTCTTCGTGGCAAGACTGGGCACAGATGACATGACATCCTTTCCTGTACAAGCTAGAAGGGTTAGTAAAAAATTTTTTTTTTCAGGTTTACATCTCTCCCCATCTAGGGTTGCCTCATCATCCCTTTAATCCAGGACACATATGAATTACACAGGTTCTGAGGCCAATTTAATGCAGATGCACCAATTGAGTTTAATTACAAATTTAATTAGCCACAGAACCTGTGTAATTAATATGTGTCCTGGATTAAAGGGATGATGTGGCAACCCTATCCCCATCATCCCCTACATACCAGCCTAAAGATAAAATCAGGAAGACTGGAAAAAAACCACACCCAACTGCCAGTAAGAGAGAGAAAGCACAGAGAAAAATGATCCTATAATAAGGCTTACCTGTAGGTGCCCTGCATATCTCCCAAACCTGCACGGTTTAGGAAATATAGAGTGTACTAGATGTGCTGAAGCCATTTTGGCACATGCGCAGTGAATGTGCCGTTTCTTCACTTTGATTGTGCCGTGACTGGCGGGTCCAGTGACGTCAGGTGACTCCGGCCAGTCACAGAGCTGGCCGGAGTCGCGGCCCCGGAAGGAAGAGGGGCTGAAGATGGACGTGGCCTGCACAGGGGACATTGCTGGATGTCTCAGGCTTCGTTTGCAGGTAAATGACACATAATGGGCTACTATGCGATGCATAGTAGCCCATTATACTTCTACTTAGCAAGAAAATATAGAGGAAGTAAACCCCATCAGGATTTACTTCCTCTTTAAACCCTTTGGGACTCTTCACACCACTGGGTGCGGTGCGTTTTGAAAAGTCCTGCATGCTGCATCTTTCGTGCAGTTTTCAAAACTGCTCCAAAAATGCAGCTCCCCATTGAACTGAATGGAAAACGCTGCAATAATGCATAAAAAAGTGTGTTTTTTTGAGTTACATGTCCATTTTTCATAGCTGCAGGCAACCAGAAAATGCACTGGAAATGCATCTAAAATGCAGCACAAACACGATTTTGCTACAGAGCATATTATGGGTGAAGGGTAAAGGCTCCCCAACCTATACCCACTATGTGGACAAAGTACTGGACTATTACGACACCAGTAGATAATTACTGCATACAACTTTTAAAATATATTGAGATTTTTATTAGCACATCAGAAGTAAAATTGATTTAATTGCCCCAGGGCAATATACATAAACACACACATTTAAAAAATTACATTTTCTCCTGCGCATGGCACAAGCTGTAGTGGAGGGGAGAGGAGATGCTGGGAGAGCTGGAGAAGAAAAGGGGGGGGGGGGGTTGTGATGCTCTGTATGGTCGTGCATGAGATAAGGAAATGACCTGCCACTCACACAGCACTGGAGAGATAGGACTCCTATTTCTCCCTTAGTCTTATTTATTATTACTGAAAAAAGATAAGTGGTTTACTCAGAACTGGATTAACTCTTCGTGGCAAGACTGGGCACAGATGACATGACATCCTTTCCTGTACAAGCTAGAAGGGTTAGTAAAAAATTTTTTTTTTCAGGTTTACATCTCTCCCCATCTAGGGTTGCCTCATTATCCCTTTAATCCAGGACACATATGAATTACACAGGTTCTGAGGCCAATTTAATGCAGATGCACCAATTGAGTTTAATTACAAATTTAATTAGCCACAGAACCTGTGTAATTAATATGTGTCCTGGATTAAAGGGATGATGTGGCAACCCTATCCCCATCATCCCCTACATACCAGCCTAAAGATAAAATCAGGAAGACTGGGAAAAAACCACACCCAACTGCCAGTAAGAGAGAGAAAGCACAGAGAAAAATGATTTATACAACATTACATCATCAGCCTCTCCTGTCTACAGCTCTGATAGTGTCATATTACAGACACTGTTGTTTAATTATTGCAGGTTTGTTTTGGGTTTAGGGCCCTTTCACACTGATACATTTTTCCTGCGTTTTACCTTGCAAGAAAAATGCAATAAAAATGTATTATTTTAGGCTGGGTTCACACTGCTGTGCAAATCACATGCAATGTCTGTGCAATGCGAATTCAGCCATACATATTGTATGGCTAAATTTTAATAGCATTTGGTCCAAAGTCATGCAGGACACTTTTTTTGGTCAGCACCAGAATGGGATTGCATGGGTGTTCACACCCATGTGATCCAATTCCTGTCTGAATTGACAGTCGCACTGCGATATGCGAACCGATCTGGGGGTGTCATTAACTACTGACACTCCAAGCAGTTCACATAAGGCAATGTGAACTGCCTGCGAGTCAGGTGCGATGCGGGAGCCTGCACTGGATTTGCAGGATTTACGCATTGCACCAGTGTGAACCGAGCCTTAAAGTGGTTGTCAACCTGTGACAAGCACTTTAACCTACAGGTAATCCTATAATAAGGCTTACCTGTAGGTGCCCTGCATATCTCCCAAACCTGCACGGTTTAGGAAATATAGAGTGTACTAGATGTGCTGACGCCATTTTGGCACATGCGCAGTGAATATGCCGTTTCTTCACTTTGATTGTGCCGTGACTGGCGGGTCCAGTGACGTCAGGTGACTCCGGCCAGTCACAGAGCTGGCCGGAGTCGCGGCCCCGGAAGGAAGAGGGGCTGAAGATGGACGTGGCCTGCACAGGGGACATTGCTGGATGTCTCAGGCTTCGTTTGCAGGTAAATGACACATAATGGGCTACTATGCGATGCATAGTAGCCCATTATACTTCTACTTAGCAAGAAAATATAGAGGAAGTAAACCCCATCAGGATTTACTTCCTCTTTAATCCCTTTGGGACTCTTCACACCACTGGGTGCGGTGCGTTTTGAAAACTCCTGCATGCTGCATCTTTCGTGCAGTTTTCAAAACTGCTCCAAAAATGCAGCTCCCCATTGAACTGAATGGAAAACGCTGCAATAATGCATAAAAAAGTGTGTTTTTTTGAGTTACATGTCCATTTTTCATAGCTGCAGGCAACCAGAAAATGCACTGGAAATGCATCTAAAATGCAGCACAAACACAATTTTGCTACAGAGCATATTATGGGTGAAGGGTAAAGGCTCCCCAACCTATACCCACTATGTGGACAAAGTACTGGACTATTACGACACCAGTAGATAATTACTGCATACAACTTTTAAAATATATTGAGATTTTTATTAGCACATCAGAAGTAAAATTGATTTAATTGCCCCAGGGCAATATACATAAACACACACATTTAAAAAATTACATTTTACAATATAATTGTTTACACCATCCTGCCTTACATCCCCCTTATATATACAAGGAGGGAGATGATAAATTCAGGGGGTGTCAGATTGTCGATACTGTGTAGCCTCTACATGTTTCGCGGGTGACCGCTTCCTCAGGAGGAGTATCTACAGTAATTGAAACATAACATTAATGTACAAATGACACAGAAAATGTATTATAGCAACGCATTACTTAGTAAACAATACAAAGGGGAACATGTCATAATAGGTGGCATTGGCACTTACACACTAATCCTAAGTCAGGCACCGACACGCTAGAAATCCCTCATCGGCAAAGGTGTTGTGCATGGAGACTAATTTAAAGGGAGATACCCTATATAAAGATAAGCATAAGCAGCAAGGTACAGCGCTTGTCTAGTATAATCACCAATATTGGTGGAAAAAGTGTAGGTAGGGAAAAAGGAGGGGGGGAAGGGTGAAGGGGAGGGGGGGAGACCAGAGGGAGGAAGGAAAAATACAGGCGGGGAGGAGGGGGGGGGGGAGAAGGGGATGGGGGGGAGAGACCAGGGAAAGAAGGAAAACAGGGAGGAGAAAAGATACACAGGGAGGCACAAAGAGAAAGGAAAGACCAAAAACAAAAGGTAAGGGGATAAAAGAGAGAAAAAAGGGAAGGGGAAGGGGAAGGGGAAAGGAGAGGAAAGAAAAGGGGGAGAAAAGGGGGGGGGGGATAGGAATATAGGATCACCTCTACCACACCCGGGGTTGGTAGGCTACACAGTATCTACAGTCCGACACCCCCTGAATTTATCATCTCCCTCCCTGTATATATAAGGGGGATGTAAGGCAGGATGGTGTAAACAATTTTATTGTAAAATGTAATTTTTTAAATGTGTGTGTTTATGTATATTGCCCTGGGGCAATTAAATCAGTTTACTTCTGATGTATTAATAAAAATCTCAATATATTTTAAAAGTTATTATTAACACCAGAGAGGAAAAGGCTTCAAACGGGAGCCCAACTACTTCATAGGTGTCCGGCTGATTGTAGTGTGGAATACCGGATACCTATGAAGTAGTTGGGCTCCCGTTTGAAGCCTTGGGTCACACAAGATCTACATCTAGGTTTGAACCCAATGCGAATCTCTCACCTTATTATGGTGAGTGTATCCCCAATGGGGACCCTGCTTTCACTCACGTGGTGTTTGTATGGTGGCGGCAAGTTTTCCATTGTTATGGTCCACACTGTATGAAGACTGCATGAACTGTCTTTGAATTTTAGGAGATCGCAAGAGCGCTGCTTCAGAGACTTCTCTGTTTTATTTCATATTTTAAAAGTTGTATGCAGTAATTATCTACTGGTGTCGTAATAGTCCAGTACTTTGTCCACATAGTGGGTATAGGTTGGGGAGCCTTTACCCTTCATCCATAATATTTAATTTTTGGATGAGACACCTTTAAATTACAAAAATTGGTAGCTTGTCGGGGTATACAGCCTTTGCTACAGAGCAGTGTGAACGTAGGCTTAGACTGCACACAGAGTTCATAAAGAGCTCAGACTGATGTCAGGAGGCGGGGGTTTGAGCTACTAAAGAAATACTGAAAGGATCAGAATTTTTTTTTTTAAAAAGTCAATTATTTTGGGTAATAAGGATTAATAACCACTTGCCGACCGCCGATCGGCATCTGACGGCGACAAAGTGGCTCTGTAAGGCAAAACGCCGTCATACGACAGCGGCTGCCAGATCGCGCACAGTGAGCGCACGCCGCCGGAGGCGCGCCCGCATGCTCACTGTGTCCGGGGAGGGCCAGGGAGAGGGTGCGGCGGAGTCGATCTCCGCCGGCCACCCGCGATGCCCCCCCCGGAGTGAAAGAACCTCCGTTCTGTGAGAGGGGGAAGGGCTGTGATCACAGCCTTCCTCTACACGGAAGGTGTGATCACTTCCCTTCTCCTGTTAGGGCAGTCCCCCCACAGTTAGAACACGCCTAGGGAACACAGTTAACCCTTAGAGCGCCCCCTGCAGGTTAACCCCTTCACTGCCAATGGCATTTACACAGTAATCAGTGCATTTTTATAGCACTGATCGCTGTATAAATGCCAATGGTCCCAAAAAAGTGTCAAAATGGTCCGACATGTCCGCTGAAATATCGCAGTACTGCGAAAAATCGCAGATCGCCGCCATTACTAGTAAAAAATAAAAAATAAATAAAAACCCCAGAAATGAATTCTCATCGTCTGTAAACGCGACCACTTTTGCGTAAACCAATCAATAAACGCCGATTGCGATTTTTTTTATCACAAATATGAGGAAGAATATAAATCGGCCAAAACCAATGAAAAAAAAATGTTTTTTTATATTTTTTTTTGGATTTGTATTTTAGCAAAAAGTAAGAAATTTGGGGTTTTTTTGCAAAATTGTCGCTCTTCTTTTGTTTATAGCGACGATCAGAAATGACGCAGAGGTGATCAAATACCACCAAAAGAAAGCTCTATTTGTGGGGAAAAAAAGGACGCAAATTTTGTTTGGGTACAACGTCGCACGACTGCGCAATTGTCAGTTAAAACGACGCAGTGCCGAATTGCAAAAAGGGCTCCGGTCCTAAAGTGTGAAATCCTTCCGGGGCTGAAGTGGTTAAAAGATGATAAAAAAAAATATTACAGACATGGGACATAAATGAAAATATATGACCTACAGGAAAGCTTTATATGAAGTGATAAGACTCAATTCAAAGCGCTAACATAGGAATAAAGATCCATATTTAAGCCCTGGGACTGTAAATTTTAAATATCAATCAAAATAAACGTCACTTTTATAAAAAAAAAATTATTTGTTATGTGAGATCTCTATACTGAGCCTAGAGGCTGCATTCACAAAGCTAACACACCTGGAGAAACGGCTGTTATTCTTGGCTGAGTGCCAGAGATCTAAAAATAGAACGTCAGTTACTCTTGGCTGAGTGCCAGAAATTTGAAAAAACCAGTAGGTCACATGACCTTTGAGGTCATCAACTGCCCCTGCATAGGAAAGCTCTCAGCAGGATCCTGCCAGTCCCAGAGTGCACCTTGAACAGAGCAGACGTGTTTTGTTTCTCTCTGGCGATATTTTGCTTGCGATTTCATTCTAGCGAGTTTATTTGATCCGATTGTATTGTAATTTCTCTCACGCTTAAAGTGTGTTAGGATTATTCTTCAGAATGAGATTTTTTCAGTGTAAAAAGGCTGTTTATCACATTAACAGCAAAGATACACAGAGCACTGGAAGACCACCTATGGAAGGAGGTATCATTGAACAGCCTGGAGATACCCCAACCAAGAAGCCCACAACAATGAAGAGGGCTCGAGATTTTGTGCGCCGCTGCTTTAGAGCCGCCGCTGGATGCTTTGGTGTCGGCTATAAAGTCTATGGCCAGCACAGGAAGACAGAGGATTGGAATGGTGAGTATTGTGAATATTGATGGATTCATTTTCTACTTTTCATAATTATAATACAAAATGGTGCGCTAATTCAAGAATCAAAAATAGACAAATATTCATGAATGACTATCCCTAATTTCAAAAGAAGAAAAAAAATGCAGTAATAAAATAAGTCCCAGATAATAAAGCACATCAAAAAGAGATGAGATGTGAAGATCAGGTGCTCAAAAACCAGTTCTTGAGCCCGGGTTCACATTGGTGCGATCACAGACATCGCATGGGATTCGCACCCGCACCTCAGGTGCTGATCACATGCATTGCGATTTCAGCCAACAGTTGTATGGGGAAACTCGCATTGGATTCACAGAAAAAAAGGTGCAGGGACCTTTTTTTTTCCCACACTAGAATCGGATTGCATTGGGTGTTCTCACCCATGAGATCCGATTTCTGTCTGAATCCACAGTTCGCACTGTGATCCGTGAACCGATCTGGGGTGTCATTAACATTCTATTGACACCCCCAGCGGTTCACAGAAGGGAGTGTGAACTGCCTGCTGGAGAGATGCGATGTGGGCACCGGCGCTGGAATTGTGCTGCTTCCCGCATCGCATATCTGTGAACCTAGGCTGAAATCTGTGAACACAATCACTCCCACCATCCAGGCCCTTCCACACACTGAACAATGTGATGCGGTTTCCCAGACATGGAAATGCATGGTGACAAAGCACTTATGGTTTCGTGCGGTTGTCTACCCAAACAAAAAAAAAAAGCTGTAAGGCAAAGGCATAATGAGCTAGGGATTATATCAATACAGCTTGCTTTTAACCTCCATTTGCTGCATAACTTCTTGAATAAGTGTACTTTATCATTGTTTCACAACATTATTGCATATTACTTTTTTTTTTTTCTTCTTTTGAAATTAGGGATAGTCATTCATGCATATTTATTTATTTTTGCTGCTTAGCTTCTTGCATTGAATAGGGAAAGAGAGTGGGTGTGATGGTGCTATATGACATAAAGTGCATAGAAATATATATAAAGTGCAAAAAATATATAAAATAAGTTAATGTGCAAATTCATAATTTTGTTAAATGTGCAAAATCAGCTGTAAAGTGCAACTTAATGTGCAACCCCAAAAGAACTGTACCAGGTGCTATTCTACTGATAAGCAGCCTAGGTAATTCTTATCCAACATATAAACGTGCAAAAAACAGATATAAGGTACAATCCGATGTGCAAAATGACAATATACAGTATATGTCTTATCCAAAACAGACGAATCACCTACTACATGTGTTTTAGACAAAAAACAGTGAAGCATTTCCAGTGCAATTGAAATTAGTCCCATAAAGTCAATATTAGTGTCACAAGTCTTTACTGCAAACCATACAGTTACTTAGGCAGTGCTTGTGGTGACAAATAGAATCATGCTGTGTCACACTCGTGTTCCCCTCCTGTGAATCCACTCCCCAATATCTCCGTCCCCACTCTGGGACAATCACGCTCTGGCAGTGGGATTCTAGGGGGATACTCCAGGTCCGCTCACTTCCAAATCTTTGAAATGCCTTCAGGGCTCATGTGGAAACAGAAAAAACTTCAATGGTGTAAGGTGTACAATAATATACCCACATGCAATCGCTTACTTACAGTGGTAATAATGAAGTCAGACTAATGAGCCATGAAGCCCGCCGCTCGTATGCATTCCACGGACTCTAACCTCAAGTTGAGTAATGATGTACTGGCTCCAACATACGCGTTTCGTCATCAGACGTTATAAGAGGCGATGACTCAGGCTCTAATCACATGCTTAAAAAAAAAACACCCCACCATTGGTATCCATGTGTCCGGCTTCCTGAATGTAGATTAGGCAACCACAGCATGGATAGGGGCGCAGCACTATGTAATAATATGAGAATTATGCTCAATTCCTGATGCTGGGTGTCATTGGAGTCCCGGGTATCATTGATCAGAGCTGTATACAGGGAGCCAAGTCTCATCCTTCCGCTCACCCCCACCTCTCTGCCAACAAACTTTAGTTTTCAACAAGCTTTGCATGCCCCTCACTACAGGGTGGGCTGAAGACCTCAGTGCCAACCAACCAGATGGTGGTGCCAACCAGCCACCCGAAACATGCAACATGGACATAAAGAAACCCTGCATACAATACAATGTTTAAGAATAATTAAAGTAGTATCACACCCACAATCGAAAATGTGATGTAATGCAGCTGCATTTGTTTCCTTTTTCTTTAGCCTTTTTCCTTCTGTTTTTACCTTGTGATCTGACCAGTAATGCCTCCACTCTGGATGAAGGAGCACAGGGGCGCAGCAGACAGCAACACTGTCAGTTTAGGGGGAGGGGAGTGTTAGATATACTTGCAGATTTAGATATACCAACAAATTGAAGCCAAACTCCACATCACACTGCAATTCAACAAGCAGTTAATGTGACCCATTTCCTGTATAATCTTAGGGATAACATACACACTTTCTGAGCAATATTACCAGTTAACAAAGCCTTTCCTTTTCTTTTAAAATACATTTGTAATTTTCCTTGGCTGGTCTGATGATTTACCAACCCCTGCCACAATGCACAGCCAGGCAGGTGACACAACTACTTCCTGTTGCAGCTTCACAACTTCATTTGTGGCCCGTGACTCTAAATCATCACACCACTTAAAATACTTGTTGCCATCTTCTTGGCTCACTGACTTGTAAAAAGTATCACTTCCAGAGGATTGGGATAAGTGCCAGGCAACCGGCATTTTTATAAGAAGGGGAAAAATAGTCATCCCTAGCAGGTATATTTATTGCTCCTGGCAATGGAGTTTTGAACTTTACTCCCTATAATTTGAGGTTCTAAAAAGAAAAATGGATCAAATTTAGGTGAAGTTTCTAAATACAATTCCTTTTTTTTATTGCAGATGTACATGGTATTTACCGCAGATGCAGCTCACATGGCAGGCCTGCCCCAGTGAGTGAGACCCAACGTGAAATCCACATCGCCACTCCATCAAGATGTGAAGTCCACATTGAGACTCCACCAACATGTGAAGTCCACATTGAGACTTCACCAACATGTGAAGTCCACATTGAGACTTCACCAACATGTGAAGTCCACACTGAGACTTCACCAACATGTGAAGTCCACACTGAGACTTCACCAACATGTGAAGTCCACATTGAGACTTCACCAACATGTGAAGTCCACATTGAGACTTCACCAACATGTGAAGTCCACACTGAGACTTCACCAACATGTGAAGTCCACATTGAGACTTCACCAACATGTGAAGTCCACATTGAGACTTCACCAACATGTGAAGTCCACATTGAAACTCCACCAACATGTGAAGTTTACATTGAGACGCCACCAAAAAGTGACCATCAGTGCCCCAGCACTAAGGAGATCATCCCACTGACACTGGATGGCTTCAGATTCCATAGCCTTCTCGGACAGGGGAGTTTTGGAAAGGTAAGTGGTCAGATATTTTCTCTGATTTAAAATGTTCAGATATAGTACGAGAGGATCTGAACCCCTGTCTGGCTACTTGAGAGATTTACCCTCACTTCCTGTCCTGCTGACTATGTTCATCAGACAGATAGTGATGGGAAATCTGCAACAAGGACACAGACAAATATCCAATCCCTCTACTCTACTAAAGAAAAGTATTTTTATTTCTGTTTGCGTGGCTGTTGCAGAGCTGGACATACACTTTAAAGCCCAAAATAATCTTTTCATTTTATTCAGATAAATCCATTCTAGGTGCATTAGCACAAAAGGTGTTTATAGTTATTATTTTCTTTAGCAGCTAAGTAGAAAAGCCTGTCACGTTCCAGCATGTTACAGAGCAGAGCCTCTTGGGAAGCAGTGGTCTCTCTACAGTGGTTCAGCATGCCCCCTGATGAGTCAGAGCTATAGCTCTCCAATCATCAAAGCTCACATTCCAAGCTAATTGGAGAGCTCTGGGCTCTAATTTAGAAAGAGACGAGATGAATTAAAACAAATTGTAAGAATGATATTAAACATATTTTGTTTTGATGCATCTGCAGTGTATTTAGCTGATTTCATCTCAAACTTTTAATGAGGCATCTAACTTTATATAACAGAGAAGGAATCAGGGTGGTGAACCTTAGTTGCAACCTTAGTTTCTTCATGAAGGAATGAGTTGTAGTGAAAGTGATTATCTCACCTTTCTTGGTGGATTGTTCATTGCAGTGATGGCACATCCATTGTAGGCGCACGGGCGTCGCCCCCCATCCATGCCGCCGCCCTCCCTATCCATGCACCTGGGCCCCTTTCAGGCACATGAATTCTTATGGCGGGATGGGCAGGTGTGTTTTTTGAAGCACTGATTAGAGCCGGAAGCTCTAATAGGCTTCAAAATAGGGTAGGCTTGGGGCACAGAGCATTGCATTCGGTGCCCACCCAGATGTGTTGCAACAGTGAATAAATATTTGCTGAAGACACTGATCCTCCTCCTGGCCAAGCAGAAAGTGGGTCTGATACCTATCAACCGATTGGCTGAAAGGACAGGCGATCCTATTAGACGCCTAGGAGGAGGGGAGGAGACGCACGGCAGAGGCGAGGAGAAGAGCTGCTGGCCGATGCCTAGATGCACGCCGATGCCCGATCCCTGCCTCTCCTCGGATGCCCACCGATGCCTGATCCCCAATAATGCCTGCCGCCTAGATGGGGTAAGTACCAGTGGACCGACTGGCAGACAGTTGTTTGCTGCTCCCCCCAAACAAAAAACTACAAGCCGCCACTGCTTTATTCACTTATATCTCCAGCCAGGAGAAAGAGAAGGTCCCAGAATTTCAGCTGTTTCACCATCGTAGACCCTGTGATGATAAAAATGCCATCATAGTGATTCTACCATTGTTGTGGGCACATAAATACAGTATTAAATGGCAATGAACATCTCTAATTGTCAGCTCTAATTTCTCTCTCTCTGTTTCCTCCAGGTGGTTTTGGCATCACATACCTCTACTGATGAACCGTTGGCTGTCAAAATCCTGACCAAGGACAGCGAAGACTACAAAACTGCCCTCAACGAGAGCCACATACTGAATGAAGTTTGTACCAACCCATTCTGCAGTCGTGCATACGGTACCTTCCAGACAAAGGTAAGAGACTCTACCTTCTATTCATTTTGTGGAAGAGGTTGGTGTTAAATGGTTATCCTCTCAGAATACAACTGTAACTGACACCTACCTTTCTCACAATCTACCCAAAGCTGCATAGTGATTCACATAGCGAATCATTTCTATAACCTGTATCTTTCTTTCCTCTGCACAGGACCTCTTATTCTTCGTCATGGAATACCTGAGTGGTGGAGACCTAAGAGACTTCTTAGAGAAAAGGGCACCATTACCTATTGAGATGACAAGGTAAGGCAGTGGGGTACTATAATATTAGGAATGGGGGTATAACATAGTACTGTATATAGAGCACATCAATGTGTAGCCTTGTTCTACATATGAGATAGATAAGACAATGGGGTACCATGACAATAAGGATATAGGTAGAATATAGTACTGTACATAGATCAAATAACATATAGGATTTTCCAAGATATAAGTTAGGTAAGACAATAGGGTACCATCATAATAGAGATGGAGGTAGAACATAGTACTGTACATAGATTACATCAAAGTTTAGCTTTGTCCTAGATACGAGATTGTGGCAGGAAGGTCTGACTTTTAGTACATCTGTCCTACCAAAGCTCTGCCCATACATGTACAATCACACACTGAGCAGACGTCCCAGGCATCAGACACATCATACCAAGCTTCTAGTGAGACTGATTCCGGACAATAAAGTTAGTTTGTAAATGTAAAACTTTTTTTGTAGTTTTGGATGGAGCGGGGAAGCTTTTTTTAAAGCTTTCTGTTTAGGCCTTACATACACTTTAAGAGAGATTTCACCCGGGGAGCCTGAGTGGATCTGCCCCTTTCACATGGGGTGGATCCAATTAGCGGACTCCGCTAGCTCATGGGGGGATCGCTCCATTGATCCCTGCTGAGCAGGCGGATGTCATGTCCGTCTCTGCTCACTGTAAAGATCTGTCAGAGCCCCGCTGTTTTCAATGGGAAGATCGGATGAAAACGGACTGCATGTCTGTTTTCATCCAATCCGCTGAATGTATCACCATCTGTCTGTTTTGAGCGCATCTTGGCAGATCAGATGGCAGGTGGACACATCTCCGCTGACATCCGCCTGCCCATAGAAGTGAATGGGTGGCCTGCTGGAATCCACTTGAAAAACGGACAGGTGGATCCGAGCGGGCTGATCGTGTGAAAGGGGCCTTCTATCACAAAAAAAAAATTTGTGAGAATTCACACAGCATATTTGTTAAATATTCATCAGCGATTTCAAATATCCATATAAAGCACTTCTATGTATGGTGCTATATGCTGCCATTATCATAATGTTTTCATTCAACATGATTTAGTTATTGCAAGTATACATGACTATACCTGATAATTGGAGCATTGAAACCAATGATTTGTTATTTTCTGGCTTAGATTACCATAAAAATGCTTTATATCAACCTTTTCTATCTCTCCATCAGATTCATCACTGCCGAGATCATTTGTGGCCTGCAGTCTTTTCATAACCGGGGAATTGTACATGGGGATATCAAACCAGAAAACATTCTGCTGGATAGCAATGGACACGTCAGAATCATTGATTTTGGCGTTTCAGAAATGAATGTGCATTCCTCTCAGGCCCTGACGTCCTTCGTTGGCACTCCACACTACATGGCACCAGAAGTGAGTATTGGAACATTTTGCTTTTCTCTTCTTCATGTCAGTAAAGCAACCAGTAATGACCATTCTACTCTTTTTTGATATTTCTACAGATTTATTTGCAAGTGCCACATGGATTTGCTGTTGACTATTTCGCCCTGGGAGTTATAGTCTATGAGATGGCGACTGGAGAATATCCATTCTCCTCCTCGGACACCGACTCAGGCACCGACTCAGACACCCCCTCAGACACCGTCTCAGGCACCGTCTCAGGCACCGTCTCAGGCACCGTCTCAGGCACCGTCTCAGGCACCGACTCAGACACCGACTCAGACACCAGCTTATACTTCGATGAGGTGCTTGAAGCCTCAATCTGCAACGATTCTCCAAGTTTCCCCCACAATTTCAACATGGATCTCAAGGACCTCATAGAGGAAGTAAGTAAATACCATCTGTAGCCAGCCAGAAAATGGCTATTTTATTCATATTTATTAACCACTTCAGCCCCAAGAGGATTTACCCCCTTCCTGACCAGAGCACTTTTTGCGATTCAGCACTGCGTCGCTTTAACTGACAATTGCGTGGTCATGCGACGTTGTACCCAAACAAAATTTACATCCTTTTTTCCCCACAAATAGAGCTTTCTTTTAGTGGTATTTGATCACCTCTGCAGTATTTATTTTTTTATAAACAAAAAAAGAGCGACAATTTTGAAAGAAGGACAATTTTTATTACTTTTTGCTATAATAAATATCCAAAAAAAATTATTATTCATCAGTTTAGGCTGATATATATTCTTCTACATATTTTTGGTAAAAAAAATCACAATCGGCGTATATTGATTAGTGTGGGCAAAAATGATCGTGTCTACAAACTATGGGAATTGATTTATGGCCTTTTTACTATTTATATTTTTTTTTTACTAGTAATGGAGGCAATCTGCGAGTTTTAATGGGACTTCAATATTGCAGCAGACATTTTTGACCCTTTTTCAGGACCAATGACATTTATACAGCGATCAGATCTAAAAATAGCCACTGATTACAGTATAAATGTCACTGGCAGGGAAGGGGTTAACACTAAGGGGGCGATCAAAGGGTTAACTGTGTTCCCTCACTGTGTTCTAACTGTGTGGGGGCTGGGCTGGCAAGGGCATAACAGATCTCACTGATCCCGATCACAGGGATGAGTAAATCTGTCATGTCCCCCTCACAGAACGGGGAACCACTGTGTTTACATTAGCAGTTCCCCGTTCTGCCTCTGTATTAGGCGATCACAGGCTGTGAGTGCACATGGGGACCACGCAAAGGGGCGGACGTCCATGGACTTCCCCCTGGCAATTTAGGTCCACGCTGTAGCCGTTTTTTGGCTATAGCACGGATCTGTAGTGGTTAAAGAAGAATTGCATAGTTATTGCCTTTGTACCAATGTTAACCTTTGTTTTGTATATTATTACAGCTTCTATGCAAATCACCAACAGTAAGAGAGATGTATGCTAAAGATCTGCAAATCCACCGATTTTTTAAGGGCATAGACTGGGTGAAACTGAAGGCTGGGGAAGTAAGCCCACCATTTGACATGGAGACAGTAAGTATGAACCACACATTGGTCCTTCTATATTCTGTGTGTGCATAACCATTTCAAATAGAAAGGCTATCATTGTACATATTCTTCAGTAATAATGTTTCTACTCTTCACAGTTACCACCGATAGACCTGACGATGGAGATGACGTTGGAGGAAATCATAGATCCTGACAAAGAAGAACTGAAGCCTGAATTATCAGCAGAGGACCAGGAGCATTATTGTGGGTTCTCTTTTACCAGCAGCAGATGGGGAGAAATACAAAGGCCATAGGTGCCATCAGCTCCCCCTGCAAAAGTTGCAGGACTGTAGATTTTTTTACCCCCACATTATGGAAGAGATGCAAGGCATGGAACCAGCCTGACACCAAGGACATCCTGGGGGGTTTGTTCCCCCTACCCCCTCTATCTATACCCCTGGTGTGTTGGAGCAGCTATAGGGGAAGATTGGAGACTGATACTTTTTTTTAGGTTTGTGTTGGACTGGCTATAGGGGAGGTTGGAGCCCAGTATTTTTTCAAGTGTGTGTTGGACCAGCTAAAAGGGGAGGTTGGAGGCTGGTACTTTTTTCAAGCATGTGTTGGGCTAGCTATAGGGGAAGGTTGAAGGCTGGTATTTTTTAGGTGTGTGTTGGACTGGCTATAGGGGAGGTTGGAGGCCAGTATTTCTTTTAGGTGTGTGTTGGAATGGCTATAGGGAAGGTTGGAGGCCAGTATTTTTTTCAGACGAGTGTTTGATCAGCTAAAAGGGGAGGTTGGAGGCTGGTAATTTTTTTTATAGGCATGTTTTGGATCAGCTATAGGGGGAGGTTGGAGGACGGTACTTTTTTCAGGTGTGTGTTGGACTGGCTATAGGATATCGGTCAGGTTGTGTGTGGACTTTTTTCATGGCAGGAGGTTTAAGG
>BLSH010450709.1:904184-919574 GCA_018402905.1 Glandirana rugosa | reverse complement strand
TTAACCCGGGTTAAACCGGTAAAAGTGAATTCCCACATGAGTGAAAACAACGGTCGTTAAATCTGTAATTACCGACACACAACTCGATAAAACTCCCCTGTCGTTTAAATGTGACAATATGTTCGACATGTGAGTGATGAAATGTAACATCGTTTCACATTAAAGAAGTCACAACAGTGTACTTTTCTATCTTATTTTATAAATGTTTTTACACTCCCCACATGAGTGAAAACACTCTATGACATCTAATCCATCTCTGTGGCTTCCCAACCAGTCCCTCTTTTCGTATAGTAGCCGCATCCGGTTTTGGAACAAAACTCTAGGGGGTTTAATTCCGGGACATACAGTCACAAATCAGTTTAGAACGTATCCTACCCAAGATAGTATGCTCGGTTTTCTTCTCCTCTATTCACCGTGGTCCCGGCAGAATGACTCGCCCGGGAGGACCCGTCTCGGGCTCATGCCGTCGTTTGTGGCACCACCACAGAGCAGGCAGGCCTGGGGCCCCAAGCTCACATGGGGCCCCCGGGCTCTGCCCAGGAGGGCCCGCTCAGTAAGACGGCCCTGGTGCCACTTATCTCCTCTTCTTTTGGCTCGTATGATAGAACCCATCCTATGCAAGATTTGACTAAACACTGACATACAGGGCCTTAATTTGGGGGATCTCAAAACAAGGTTTTGGCCTACGCCGATGATATGCTTTTCTCCCTGACCAACCCTTCGGTGTCTCTACCTAATCTACAGTATCTCACAAAAGTGAGTACACCCCTCACATTTTTGTAAATATTTTATTCTATCTTTTCATGTGACAACACTGAAGAAATTACACTTTGCTACAATGTAAAGTAGTGAGTGTACAGCTTGTATAACAGTGTAAATTTGCTGTCCCCTCAAAATAGCTCAACACACAGCCATTAATGTCTAAATTGCTGGCAACAAAAGTGAGTACACCCTTAAGTGAAAATGGCCAAATTGGGCCCAATTAACCATTTTCCTTCCCCGATGTCATGTGACTCGTTAGTGTTTCAAGGTCTCAGGTGTGAATGGGGAGCAGGTGTGTTAAATTTGGTGTTCTCGCTCACTCTCTCATACTGGTCACCAAGTTCAATATGGCACCTCATGGCAAAGAACTCTCTGAGGGTCTGAAAAAAAAAAAAAAAGAAATGTTGCTCTACATAAAGATGGCCTAGGCTATAAGAAGATTGCCAAAATCCTGAAACTGAGCTGCAGCATGGTGGCCAAGACCATACAGTGGTTTAACAAGACAGGTTCCACTCAGAACAGACCTCGCCATGGTCAACCAAAGAGGTTGAGTGCACATGCTCAGCGTCATATGCAGAGGTTGTTTTTGGGAAATAGAGGTATGAGTGCTGCCAGCATTGCTGCAGAGGTTGAAGGGATGGGGGCGTTAGCCTGTCAGTGCTCAGACCATACGCCGCACACTGCATTGGCTATCGTCCCAAAAGGAGGCCTCTTCCAAAGATGATGCACAAGAAAGCCTGCAAACAGTTTTCTGAATACAAGCAGACTTAGGACATGGATTACTGGAACCATGTCCTGTGGTCTGATGAGACCAAGATAAACTTATTTGGATCAGATGGTGTCAAGCCTGTGTGGCAGCAACCAGGTGAGGAGTACAAAGACAAGCGTGTCTTGCCTACAGTCAAGCATGGTGGTAGGAGTGCCATGGTCTAGGGCTGCATGAGTGCTGCCGGCACTGGGGAGCTACAGTTAATTGAGGGAACAATGAATGTCAACATGTACTGTGACATACTGAAGCAGAGCAAGATCCCCACCCTTCAGAGACTGGGGCGCAGGGTAGTATTTCCAACATAATGACCCCAAACACACCTCCAAGACAACCACTGCCTTGCTAAAGAAGCTGAGGGTAAAGATGATGGACTGGCCAAGCATGTCTGCAGACCTAAACCCTATTGAGCATCTGCGGGGCATCCTCAAATGGAAGGTGGAGGAGTGCAAGGTCTCTTACATCCACCAGCTCCGTGATGCCATCATGGAAGAGTGGAAGAGGACTCCAGTGGCAACCTGTGAAGCTCTGGTGAACTCCATGCCCAAGAGGGTTAAGGCAGTGTTGTAAAATAATGGTGGCCACCCAAAATATTGACACTTTGGGCATTTTCACTTAGGGGTATACACACTTTTGTTGTCAAGTTTTTACATTGTAGCAAAGTACCATTTCTTCAGTGTTGTCACATGAATATATAATAAAATATTTACAAAAATGCGAGGGGTGTGCACTTTTGTGAGATACTGTACATATACATACACACACACACTCCTACACTAATTGCTTGGTAACACAAATTGCTAACCAGCTAATCACATGGCAGCAACTCAATGCATTTAGCCATCTAGACGTGGTGAAGAGGACTTGTTGAAGTTCAAACCAAGCATCAGAATGGTAAAGAAAGGGGATTTTAAGTGACTTTGAATGTGGCATGGTTTTTAATGCCAGACGGGCTGATCTGAGTATTTCAAAAACTGCTGATCTGCTGGGATTTTTACGCAAAACCATCTCTAGGGTTTACAGAGAATGTTAAAGCAGGGAAACCCGAGCTCACTTGAATGTTAAAATGTGATGTAAGTAATAAGACTGGTTAAGAAGGTGTAAAATAAATCGCATAAAAGTGATAATATCAGTTTAAGAGCGGCAGCACGCATAAAACAATAGATCTGTATTGTCTTAAAAGTTCATTGGAATATAAAATGCAGCGCCTAAGGTTACAAGAAAGGCATATCAATGGTCCCACAATTTATTAGAAGGTCCGTCTAGTTAATAGCTGACTTGAATATCATAATATCTTGTGACAGTGTAGAAATCTTCAATAATCCGTGGTAAAAAGAATATGGATGTAAGCTTACCAGAATTCGGTAATGTATGCGCAGGGTTCAAATCCCAACCAGGTGGTTGCTCCTCAGGATGGTTGGTGATGAAGGGCCAGGGGTCCTATCCTCCTGCAACGTATCTGTATGTGGGATGGTCTGGGGGTCCTTCGGTCTCCTTGTTATGCCAATCCAGGCGGATCGCTCTGGCCAGGGATGGACGCTTCAATCGGGGTCCTCCAGTGTGTGTCACCAATATGTAGGCAAGATAAAAGGCGGCCACAATCGTGTGATATTGTTTTGAAACAAGAATTTATTTCATACTTGAAGATTAAAAATACTCACATATAGAAAATAGGTCAAGAGCTGTTATAAAATGACAGGAGGGAATGGAGGAAACCGACGCGTTTCGGCTTACAAGCCGTCATCTGGGGTATCCCCCCTCCTGTCAGACATGCTTATTTATAATGAGAATCATTACAATTAAGACCCGCCTCTAGGGGGTGAAAAAAACGGACATCCCACTTTGGTATCCAAAATGGCGCCGACGGCGTGCGTTCCACGCCTCTATAGCTGTGTGGCACAAAGAGTTGTTAAATCCAAAAAAACATAAAATAATATTGGTGTCAATATAGGATTGTATGTAATGTGCATAGGGGTGGTGATTCTACATAAAACAGAGATTCCCTGGTGTACTCCAAGGCAGATCGGAATTGGTAACTCGGAAGTGTCCTGATTAGACCGGAAATGAACCAGGGGCAAAAAATGTGAAGAAAATAAATGTGGATTGTGTAAACAGGAAACATGGGGGAAGTGATGAGTGCTCCTTAGGTGTGTGCAAATGCGGAGTGTGAAATGAGGGATATTAGTCCGTCATGGGGAAGGGCGGGACTGCAGCGATCATCCGGAAATGAGAACTCGGCGCGATCGCTGGAGCCGTCCATGCGCCGGCCAGAAGTGATGTAACCGGCCGGTCACTGCTAGTTCCGGCTGTAACCAGAGGATGTACTAGAGTTGTGGAGCCAGCCGGAAGTGATGACTCAGCTAGTGCACGTCAGTACACCCAGTAGGCAGAGGGTGTAATGGGATACTGAGACCAATGGATGATCGGGAAGCGATCGTGCATGTGTGGTACCCCCCGAACTAGTGGGATACCAGAACTCACTAGAAATTGAGTGAACCTTTCCATGTGAAAAATGTGTGTAAAAGTGTTTAGTATTATGGAATAAAATTGTGAAAAAATGCGATAAAAATGATTTTTTTGGAAAGTTTTCAAAATAATAAATTTCCAATGGGGGTGAATATACGAACCTTGAATACGTGTAATTAGGGTATATTGGGCTAAAAAGAAACTACAATCCAAGGAGAGATATGTCAAAGTGTAAGGTGACATTATGTGAAAGAAAAAAGCTATTTTGTGGCGATATTATGATTGGGCATAGGGGGCTCATAAAATGATGATAAATAGCGAATGGTATATGAGACATTTAAAGGAGAAAGAGAACTTGTGAATAAAAAATACATAAATATATATAATATATATTATATAAAAAATATAAAAAAAATGTATAAAAAGAAGAAACTTCCTAGAAAAAATATAGCAGCCAGAATATCAAACAAAGTGAGACATACGTTGTACAGTAATATTATTGAATGTACAATATTGAGAGCGGTTACTAAATACTCCTGAAACATGAATATTCGAAAGGACAGTTGCAGGTTATGAAAATACAAAATAAATAAATGTGTGATTTAAAGTGTTAAGACTTAAGGAGGACTGGAGAGAACTGTGTATAGGATAAAAGGGGTATATAAAATATATATGAGCAATATCATCGTTTAACATTTACCGGGGGACGAAGGATGGTAAGGGCTAAGTTAGGAGATGGTAATCCTGGGTGTATTCTTTATGCTTTGTTTATAAAAGAATTTATGTCCCAGTCTACGTTCATACCATGTGGGTGGAAACTCTTAAGTAAATAAATCCAGGATGTTTCCAATTGGGAAACCCCTCTTTTGCTCCATCCTCCCCTCCAGGGGGGGATATACCTGTCTATCACTTGGTAGAGGGTACCATCAGGGTTCCGATCATGGTGTTTGAGATAGTGTTTGGGAACACTATGGTTCGTCTTTCCCTTAATGATGTTAGTAATATGTTCATTGACTCGAACATTAAAAGATCTGGTGGTCCTACCCACATACTGTTTGTTGCAGGGGCAGGTTAAAAGATAAACTACGTTTTTGGTTTCGCATGTACTAAAGCATTTTACGTCATAGCCTCGTCCCGTGGTTGTAGAGGAGAAGCTGGAGATCCTTTTGCTTTTATGTTTGTTGAGCCGACAGACTCTGCACTTTTGGCATTTATAAAAGCCCTTTAAATCCTGGAAGAAGGTTATTCGTTTGGGGGGATCCACCACATTTGGGGCCAACCTGTGTCTCAAAGAGGAGACCCCTCTATAAACAACCTGTGGTTTGTCAGGTAATACGGGGCCCAGAATTCGATCGTTTCGAAGTACGCCCCAATGTTTATTGATAATTCTTTTGATTTGTTTGTGCTGTATGGAATAGCTCGTGAAAAATGACCATTTGGCATCATGTTTTTGTATTTTGGGTTTGTCGGTTAGGAGAGTGCTTCGGTCCATAAGAGTAACCGCTTGGATTTCATTATCTAGTTCTTCAACGGAGTACCCTTTTTCCATGAACCTCTTTTTAATAATTTGGGCTTGTTCAGTGAATGTGCTGACATTTGAACAGTTCCTCCTTAGACGTATAAACTGGCTTTTGGGTATTGATTTTAGCCATGGTTGGTGATGGCAACTGTCTGTAGAGATATAACCATTTCTGTCTGTTGGTTTGAAATGAGTCATGGTGATGAATTTACCGGTACTGATATCTATGTTCAGATCTAGGAAATGGATGTTGGTATTGCTGCTTTCTAAAGATAGGACGATGTTTCTATTATTTTCATTCAAAGTGGAGAAAAAGGTATCAAGCGACTGTTGATCACCTCGCCATAGGAGGTCATCGATATAACGGACCCAGAAAATTAATTCGAGTCTGTCCAAGGTGTAGACGACATCCTCCTCCCACTTGGCCATAAATAAATTGGCCAAGCTGGGGGCGAACTTAGCCCCCATAGCCACGCCTTTGCATTGGGAGTAAAACTGGTTGTTATACCAAAAATAATTATGCTTGGTGGCAAATACAACAAGGTCCAGAACCAATTCTCTGTGTGTGTGTGTGTGTGTGTGTGTTGGGTAAAGTTTCATCCTGCATGAGGTAATATTCCACTGCTGCCAAACCAAGCTCATGTGAAATGCATGTATATAGAGACGATACATCTGCTGTGGCTATGATATCACCATTATGTAGTTGGATATTTTCCAGTTTCCGAATCACATCTTTCGCATCTTTTAGGTAGGATGGGGTTTTGGTCACATGGGGTTGTTGGTTTACAGAGAATGGTCAGAGATGATAGAAAGGCAACATTAACTAAAAAAAAAACATTCATTGCAACCAATGTATGGAGAATACCATCTCTGAATGCACAACACATTGAACCTTGAAACAGATGGGCTACAGAAGCAGAAGACCACACCAGGTGCCACTCATGTCGGCTAAGAATAGGAAACTGAGGCTACAATTCACACAAGCTCACCAAATCGGACAATGGAAGATTGGAAAAATGTTGCCTGGTCTGATGAGTCAATTTCAGCTGTGGTAGAGTCAGAATTTGGAGTAAACAACATGAAAGCATGGATATATCCTGCCTTGTATTAATGGTTCAGGCTGGTGGTGGTATAATGGTGTGGGGAAATTTTCTTGGCACACTTTGGGTCCCTTAGTACCAATTTAGCATCTTTTAAACGTCACAGCCTACCTGAGTATTGTTGCTGGCCATGTCCATCCCTTTATGACTACAGTGTCCCCATCTTCTGATGGCTCCTTCCAGCACTATAATGCACCATGTCACAAAGCTCAAATCATCTCACCACTGGTTTCTTGAACATGACAATGAGGTCACTGTATGCCAATGGCCTCCACAGTCACCGGATCACAATACAATAGAGCACCTTTGGGATGCGGTGGAACGGGAGATACCCATAATGGATGTGCAGCCAACAAATCTGCAGCAACTGCGTGATGCTATCATGTCAATATGGACCAATGTTTCCAACACCTTGTTGAATCTATGCCATGGAGAATTAAGGCAGTTCTGAAGGCAAAAGAGGGTCCAACCCAGTACTATCAATGTGTACCTAATAAAGTGGCGCGTGTGTGTACATGAAGTGCTCTAGAATTTCCTGAGGGCTTCACTGACTTTGGACTTGATAAAACACAGAGGATCAATACCTGCAGATGACATGGCTCCCCAAATCATCACTGACGGTGGAAAATGTTGTATTTCATTTGGAAATCAAGGTCCCAGAGTCTGGAGGAAGAGTGAAGAGGCACAGAATCCAAGTTGCATGAGATCCAGTGTGAACTTTCCATAGTCAGGCCTGATTCACACCTATGCATTTTTTTAGTGCATTTTTAGTTTTCCAGAAACACACTACAGTCCATTTAGCATGGTTTCCTATGGGTCACATTCACATCTATGCATTTTATGGAAAGGGCCCGGGGACTTTTTCTGGTTCCATAGACTTCAATGGATCAAAAACGTGCATTGAAAACGCAAAATGCGTGGGGCGTGGCTTCCGCTGTCACAGTCGGGTGTGAACAGCGTGGGCTCTGAGACCAGCCCTGATCCTGGTGGTATCCAGAGCAGCATAAGTGGTGCCTGAAAACCTGACCAGCGAGGGAAGGCTTGCAGTTCCGGTGGGGAGATGAGCAAAGACTGGCCACAGAGGGAAGCAGAAAGGCTCAAAGAGTTTGAAAGGTCTGACAAGCTGGAAAGTTAGCGGAGCTCCCCACACACGTGGAGTGGCGGACCGCCAGCAATGAAGACCCAGAAACCAAACACTTCACAGTCAGAGAAGCAGGAGAAACAGACCAGATTGGCACTGGAGCAAGTGAGTTCACAGCTGCTGGCAGCCATCCAGACTTGCAACATGGAAATGACAGGTAAAATGGAAAAGATTAAAGATGAGATTAAACTGGACATTGGGCTGATTATACAAGATATGCAGACTATTAGAGATCGAATAGTAGAAGCTGAGAACAGAACGTCTACCTTGGAAGACATGGTATTTCCTATGACTAATAAAGTGTCAGCAGTAGAAAAGCAAATCTCTGTTGCAAAAAAAAAAGCAGACGATTTAGAGAACCGCATACGCCGCAATAACATCAGGAATTTTCTCTTCACACGTGAGAGCATCCTCAGCAGTTAATAACTAAATGATTCAGTTAAATATTATACAATCAAACATACTTTAGTCCAGGCAGATTATACAAAATGGGGAGGATGTCAACAACAAACTGTAAGGTGCCACCAAGAGGGGGCAGATTTTCTCCACGTGATGTGGTACTGCAATAATGTCTTGGGATACTGGAAATTAATTGTAGATTGTCAAAAATTTTAAAAAGGCAAGTCCCAAATACGATAAAAGTATGCCTTTTGGGGCTACTAGAAGATGAGTACTGGCCCAGAAGTACCAAGATATTCTTGCAAGAAGCACTGTTTATGGCAAGGAAACAAATACTGGAAAGATGGATCCAGGCTACATGTCAGATTTTACCATATGAAAGAATAAAGCATGAACACAGAGGAAATGTGCAGAAATACCATAAAATATGGGGAATGTTGAATAATTCTTATTTGTCTTGGGATACAAAGGAGGGATAGAAATAAATAGAATTGAAAATAGGGAAGGAAGCAGGATATATAATAGGAAGAAGTGGTAGCTAGCATGCATGAAAGTAGAATTGGGATGGGAGTTAAATGTATGAGGAAAAAAAAGGTATAAGAATAGAATTATAAAAAGATGTATGAGAATTGTAATTGTATCTGGAATTTATGAAACGGAGATATTGTATCTTTGTATTCTATATGTAAGAAATATTGTAATAAAGTGTTTAAAAAAAAAAAAGCAAAATGCACCTGGATTGTGCAAGCTGCAACCTGCACAGGTGTGAACAAGGCCTTAGTGAGGATTTGGGGAGCCATGTCATCTGCTGGTGTTGGTCCACTGTGTTTTGTCAAATCCAAAGTCAGTGCAGCCCTCTACCAGGAAATTCTAGAGCACTTCATGCTTCCCTCTGCTGACCAGCTTTATGGAGATGCTGATTTCATTTTCCAGCAGGACTTGGCACCGGCCCACACTGCCAAAGGTACAAATACTTGGTTTAATGATCATGGAATCACTGTGCTTGATTGAACAGCAAACTCCCCTGACCTGAACCCCATAGGGAATCTGTGGGGTATTGTCGAGGAAAATGAGAGACACCAGATCCAACAATGCAGATGAGCGAAAGACCAATATCAAAGCCTCAGTAGTGCCACAGGCTGATCGCCTCCATGCCACACCACATTGAAGCAGTAATTCATGCAAAAGGAGCCCCAACCAAATATTGAGTGCATACTATACTGTACATGGACATACTTTTTAGTAAGGCAACATTTCTGTATTAAAAATGTTTTTTTTACTGGTCTTATGTAATATTCTAATTTTCTGAGATACTGGATTTTGGGTTTACACTAGCTGTAAGGCAGAATCATCAAAATTAAAAGAAAGAAATGCTTGAAAAAGATCACCGTGTTTAACACATCTTTATAATATAAGAGTTTCACTTTTTTAATTGAATTACTGAAATAAATTAACTTTTGATGATATTCTAATTTAGGACTTCTGACATGGTCTCTAGTTCAGGAGAGACTTGACACAAGGAATGCAACAGTTGTAGCCCATGTTCTCGATAGGTCTGTGTGTGGTGACTCTTGAAGCATTGACACCAGCCATGGTCCATTACTATGTGTGTTATCCCTGTTGCTTGTGCACCTTTTTCTACCACACTTTTTCCTTCCACTCAACCTTTCATTAATACGCTTGGATACTGTACTCTGAAAAGCCAGCTTCTTTAGCAACAACCTTTTGTGACTTACCCTCCTTGTGGTGGGTCTCAATGACTGTCTTTTGGACAACTCAAGTCATCAGTCTTCTCCACGATTGTGTAACCTACTGAACCAGACTGAGAGACCATATAGAGTCAGTTCACACAGGGGCGAACAGACTTCAGGCGTTACTTTGTAGGAGATTTGAACGCGACTTCAGCATGACTTTGGGCGACTTATAATGCGACTTAAGGCTACCTCCATGCCAGGCGACTTTGCTTATGGCCAATCAGTGAATATAGCTCTTCTGACATCAGTCCTTTTACCTGGGTAAATTATTTTCTTTTTCCTGTAAAGTCGCTTCAATATAGATGGGGATCCGACTTCCATTAAATTCTATGGGCACAAGTCGGATAGAAGTTGCCTTGAAGTAGTATAGGAACCTTTTCTGAAGTCGGAGCGACTTTAGTAGTGTAGATTAAGAAGGCTCTCATTCATTTCAATGAGATTTCTTATGTCAAGCGTCTTGGGGTGACACAAGTCGGATCCCAAGTCGCTGTAGTGTGAACTGGCTCTGAAAGGCTCAGGAAACCTTTACAGGTGTTTTGAGTTAATTAGCTGATTAGACATTAGAGTACCAATATACAGTTAGGTTCATATATATTTGGACACAGGCACATTTTTTTTTTCCAGGCATTTACCAAAACATATTCAAACTATAGTTTCATAATAGGTATAGGCCGAAAGTGCACACTCTCCAGATTCATTTGAGGGTATGCACACCCAAATAGGAGGAAGGGTTTAGGAATTACAGCTCTTAAGAATAGCCATCCCCCTTTTTCAAGGGGCCAAACGTAATTGGACAATTGAATCAAAAGCGGTTTCATGACCATGTGTGGGCTACGCTTTCGTTGTTTCTTCATCAATTAAGCAGGTAAAAGGTCTGGAGTTGATTCTAAGTGCGGTATTTGCATTTGGAATCTACAGTTGTATGCTAAAGTTTAGGAACCCCTGACAATTTCCATGATCGTCATTTATAAATATTTGGGTGTTTGGATCAGCAATTTCATTTTGATCTATCAAATAACTGAAGGGCACAGTAATATTTCAGTAGTGAAATTAGGTTTATTGGATTAACAGAAAATGTGCAATATGCATCAAAATGAAATTAGACAGGTGCATAAATTTTGTCACCCTTGTCATTTTGTTGATTTGAATACCTGTAACTACTTAGCACTGATTAATTGGAACACACAATTGGTTTGGTGAACTCATTAAGCCTTGAACTTCATAGACAGGTGCATCCAAAACATGAGAAAGGGTATTGAAGGTGGCCAATTGCAAGTTGTTGTTCTCTTTGACGCTCTTCTGAAGAGTGGCAACATGGGGGCCTCAAAACAACTCTCAAATGACCTGAAAACAAAGATTGTTCTACATTATGGTTTAGGGGAAGGCTACAAAAAGTTATCGCAGAGATATAAGCTGTCAGTGTCCACTGTAAGTAACATAGTGAGGAAATGGAAGACCACAGGCACAGTTTTTGTTAAGGCCAGAAGTAGCAGCCACATAAAACATTGGAGAGGCGAAGGATGGTGAGAACGGTCAAAAACAAACAGACCACCCCCAAAGACCTACATCAACAACTTGCTGCAGATGGTGTCACTGTGCATCTTTCAACAATTCAGCGCACTTTGCACAGGGAGAAGCTGTATGGGAGAGTGATGGGAAAGAAGCCTTTTCTGCGCACACGCCACAAATGGAGTCGCTTGAGGTATGCAAACGCACATTTGGACAAGACAGCTTCATTTTGGAATAAGGTGCTGTGGACTGATGAAACAAAGATTGAGTTATTTGGTCATAACAAGGGGCATTATGTATGGCAGCAAAAGCACACATCGTTCCAAGAAAAACACTTGCTACCCACAGTAAAATTTGGTGGAGTTTCCATCATGCTGTGGTGGGCTGTGTGGCCGGTGCCGGTACTGGGAATCTGGTTAAAGTTGAGGGTCGCATGGATTCCACTCAATATCAGCAGATTCTTGAGAATAATGTTGAGGAATCGGTCACAAAGTTGAAGTTATGCGGGGACTGGATATTTCAACAAGACGACCCAAAACACTGTTCAAGATCTACTCAGGCATTTATGCAGAGGAACAAGTACAATGTTCTGGAACGGCCATCTCAGTCCCCAGACCTGAATATCATTGAACATCTGTGGGGTGATTTGAAGTGGGCTGTCCATGCTCGGCAACCATCAAACCTCACTGAACTGGAGATGTTTTGTAAGGAGGAATGGTCCAAAATACATTCATCCAGAATCCAAACACTCATTACAGGCTATAGGAAGCATCTAGAGGCTGTTATTTCTGCTAAAGGAGACTCTACTAAATATTGATGTGATTTTTCTGTTGGAGTGCCCAAATTTATGCACCTGTCTAATTTTGTTTTGATGCATATTGCACATTTTCTGTTAATCCAATAAACCTCATTTCACTACTGACATATAACTGTGTCCTTCAGTTATTTGATAGATCAAAATGAAATTGCTGATCCAAAACACCCAAATATTTATAAATGACAATTTTGGAAATTGTCAGGGGCTCCTAAACTTTAGCACACAACTGTATTGCTGTGAACCTACATCATACGTTCAAAGGAGATGTCCATGCAAGTGAAACAGGCCATTGTAAGGCTTCAAAAATAAAATAAATCCATCAGAGATAGCAGCAACGTTAGGAGCAGCCAAATCAACAGTTTGGAACATTCTGAGGAAAGAAGAATGCACAGGTGAGCTCAGCAACATAAAAAGGTCTGGACATCCACGGGAGACAACAGTGGTGGATGATCGCAGGATCCTCTCTATGGTAAAGAAAAACCCATTCACAACATCCAGACAAGTGAAGGACACTCTCCAGGAGGTGTTGTATCATTGTCAAAGTCTACAATCAATCGAAGACTTCACGAGAGCAAATACAGAGGGTTCACCACAAGAGATACAAATCATTTATAAGCCTGAAGAATAGAAAAGCCATATTAGACTTTGCCAAAAAAACATCTAGAAAAGCCAGACCAGTTCTGGAAAAGCATTCTTTGGACGGATGAAACAAATGCCTCCTATACACGGTGCAACGGTCGTACGACCGCACGTTCAACTTTTGCCAAAAATCAGCTGTTGGCTGTTGTGCCTAGTGTACGGACGTGAATCAAGTAATCGTTCAACAAAGCCAAACGTAGTGACATGTTACAAGCGTATAAAGTGGAAGTTCAGGTGAATGATTTGTGAATCAGGAACGTAGGTTTACACGAACGGACACTTCTGGGCGTTCCTGACTTCTAAACATGCGTGTTTTGCACGTACATCTTTTGTTGTACAACTTCTGTACATACGAGTCAACAGTTGTAGGCAAACAAAAGTTTTCTAGTCTGCTCAGCCAACTGCTGTTGCACGACTGTTGTAATCGTGTGTACTAATGGTCGGATTATCATACAACAAGCTGTTGAACGACGGTTGCATCGTGTGTACGGGCCTTAAGATTAATCTGTACCAGAATGACGGGAAGAAAGGAGAAGGCTTAGAACAGCTCATGATCCAAAGCACGCGTCGTCATCTGTAAAACATGGTGGAGCCTGCAGTGTGATGGCATGGGCATGCATGGCTTCCAGTGGCACTGGGTCATTGGGGTTTATTGATGTGACTGAAGACAGAAGCAGCCGGATGAATTCTGCAGTGTTTTGAGATATACTGTCAGCCAGGATTCAACCAAATGCAGCAAAGTTGATTGGATGGCGCTACACAGTACATCTTCAGCTTCACAATGATCCAAAATATACTGCAAAAGCAACCCAGGCACTTTTGAAGGAAAATAAGTGGAATATTCTGTAATGGCTGAGTCAATCACCTGATCTCAACACAATTGAGCATGCATTTGACTTGCTGAAGGCAAAACTAAAAGGCAGAAAGACCCACTAACACCATCTGAAGACAGCTGCAGTTAGATCCTGGCAAAGCATCAGAAAGGAGGAAACACAGTCTTTGGTAAAGTCCATGGGTTCCAGACTTCAGACAGTCATTGCCAGTAAAGGATTCTCAACAAAATATTAAAAATGAACATTTTATTTATGATTATATTAATTTGTCCAATTACATTTGAACCCCTGAAAAGGGAACTGTGTATAAAAATGGTTGCAGTTCCTAAAATGTGTACTTGATATTTATGTTCAACCCCTTGAATTAAAGCTGAAAGACTGCACTTCAAATTAATTTGGATAGTTTCATTTTAATTTTCTTCTGGTGGCACACACAGCCAAAAGTATTAAAATTGTGCCTGTGTCCTAATATATATATATGGACCTAACTGTATACATTGAATTTTCTCACAATATTCTCATTTTCTGAGATACTGGATTTTGGGTTTTCACTAGCTGTAAGCCATAATCATCCAAATGAAAAGAAAGAAATGCTTGAAATACATCACTCTGCATGTAATGAATCTATAAAATATAGGAGTTTCACTTTTTGAATTGAATTACTGAAATAAATGAAGTTTTTTGAGGATATTCTAATTTTTTGAGATGCACCTGTGTGTATATATATTTTACGATTGGCAAGTGGTGTGACCCGAATAACAATTTTTGATGGACAGCACAAGTCCGTTTTATGCTAGATAGCAGAGGAGTCCTCTACAGTAGTGCGGCAAGTATAGGTGCATCAAAAGGTACACTGTTACACATACCGACAAGAGGTTCATAAATGTCCATGCAGTAGCTGAGGAGAAAATAGCAGGTACAGTTCAACACTAAGGGCTGCTCTCCAGGTGGAGGAAGCCAAATCCGTCCCTATATGGAGAAAAAACAGAGGAGGAGGCGCCTTTAAGTGTAAATCGTTTTATATAAGAAATTTATTAAAAAGTTACAGCCAAATGGCTACTCACATACGACAAGATTAAATAGGCACATCAATCAAACAGAGAGCGGTCTCCACCGATATCAATAGAAGACATCTCATCACACAGGGCAGCTGCCCGATCATTCCCGTATGGTAGAAGTGGCGTTTCCGTGCCGGCAGATGAGAGGCACCAGAACAAGGCTAGGGACGCAAGCTGCAGAAGTCGCAGCGGGATGATGTCATCAAAGGTGCGATGCGTTTCAGAGTATGCGTACCGGTGGAGATCGCTCCCGGTTTGATTGATGTGCCTTTTTAATCTGGTTTAAAACGGTTTACACTTAGGCCTCCTCCCCTGTGTTTTCTCTACAGCAGTGCTGATGCAGGACCAGAAGTGGCAGGAAGTATGCGGAGGTGGTATTCCTGCCATATAGTAGTAGTAGCCCCCGTTGCTAGAGAATTTCCCATCGCTGAGACAAACCATAGACGTGTGGACACAACGCAGTTTAATTCTAGCCAACCCCCCCCCCCACCATAAATTTTCTCAATTGCAAAGCATAAAGCCAAATTAAGACAGACTGATTCATCTCTCCCCTCATTTTGAGGACTTAAGAATTTTATTTAGGTTTTTCTCCCACAACATAAAAAAAAAAAAAAAAAAAAAAAAAAA
>BLSH010450709.1:888619-904174 GCA_018402905.1 Glandirana rugosa | reverse complement strand
AAAAAAAAAAAAAAAAAAAAAAAAAAAAGAAGAAATGTATATAAAAAGATACACATCTGGTCGAGGTATTTCATCTTGTTTTAATTTATAACTGTTTGAAATCCAGTGACACTGACACACGTACATACAGCTACCACGGCCTGCCCACTCCCCGTGCAGCGAGAGGGGGCATGGCTTATTTTTGACCTGTCTTTTGTAAAATACAGTACTAATGAGTGGATTGCTACTAGCATGCATCCACGGCCGACACTACAGTGATTTCCATACTGTAACTCAAACAGTACAGCCATAAAAAGAAAAAAAATATATTTATATATAATCAAAAGTCATAATCCTTTGAACCTATCCTGAGAGGCCTAGTGGTGCGGCCAGATAGTTAATGCTTTTTTCAAAGATGCTACAGGCGGTACGTCCCTAGAACTCCTCAGTTATATAAATATGGAAGAATTTTATTTTGTACAGTTCACTACATTTCTGGCTACCCGTTAGCGTCCTACGGAAAGAGAAGGGCGAAATGCTGGGAGGGAAGGAGGGGGTGGAATAGGCGTTCCGGTGGCACGCAGTGGAATGAGTCGGTGTGGTCATGGGAATGTTCCGGTAGGTGGGCGTCAGTCCTCTTCAGTGCCGCTTCCTGAGCGTTCCTATGAAGAGTAGAACAAGTACATTAGAATTTCAGGCAAATGTAAGCAAGCAAAATTAGAAAACCGAAAAAATTAGGAATCGGGAGGTGAGGGGTTAATGACCTTTCAAGCAAGCACAACCTTAAGAGAAAATGACCCTTTGGGGTTCTCTCTGTGTCTTCCATCTTTATTGCCCCCTCCTCTTTCCTTCTGTCCTTTTTAGCCAGTACTTAACTCCTTTGTTACTATTCCACTCAACTCAATTTATTTCTCTGTAGAAATTCTCTCAGATTTCAAACTCTTATGAATAGATCTTAACTATAGTAACTGACTTGCCACATCTGACAGCTTCAAGTTGGCTTCTTTATTAAATAGCTACAATAATCAAATTAGTTTACTTCTTAAAGGGTTTGTATAACCAAATTCCTAAGATTTATACTTTTAACCACTTGCCTACCAGGCACATCTACCCCCTTCCTGCCCAGGCCAATTTTCAGCTTTCAGTGCTGTCGCACCTTGAATGACAACTGTGTGTTCATGCAACACTGTACTGAATTTTTTATACTTTTTCTCACACAAATAGAGATTCCTTTTGGTGTTTTTTTTATCTTTCGCTAAACAACTGAAAGACCGAAAAGTTTTAAAAAAATATAAAAATAATTTCATAGTTTGTTATAAAATGTATCAAAACCATACATTTTTCTCCTTCACTGATATGTACTGATGAGGCTGCACTGATGAGTAGGCACAGATTAGCAGCACTGGTGGGACTGCATTGATAATCAGGACACTGATGATCAGTGTACATATCCCTTTTACACAAGCCAGTTATCGGCCCTCTTCTCTCCTCACGCTGTCAGCATGAGGAAAGGAGTGCCGATAACCGGCTTCTGTTTAAATCCGTGATCAGCTGTGACTGGACACAGCTGATCACGCAGTAAAGATCTGCTTATTGGCTCTTTACCTCAATCTGTGATCAGCAGTGTCCTGAGGACACTGATCACAGAGCGCACCGCCAGCGCCCTGCAGGGGGTGCGATCACGGGTGGTTGTCACATGACGGCCTCCCAGAACTAGCCAACTTCACTGTAGCCATCATTCACTATAGCGCGGTTGGCAAGTGCTGAACTAGAGGAAACTGTGGGGGAGATTTACAAAAACTGGAGCACTCAATATCTGGTGCAACTGTGCAACCAATCAGCTCCTATATAAAAGAGTGGTGTTGCGCTGCTGTATATACAAAGGAAATAAAAATACAACTAATTCTGATAGGGTGGAAGCAGAAATATTTGTAAAAATAAAGTGCAAAATGTGCACTGAAATGCCTAAAAATACATAAAGTAAATTATATTCTAAATGATTGGAATTCATCTCTCATAATGTACAACTTCATTATGGGCTCATTCCTGAAAGAATTGTGCAAATAAATATGTAAACAACTTATGCAATCATCTTTCCATTGGAATACACAATATAGTGCATAGAATAATCAGAATAATTCTGGGAGGTGGGAGTTCAGAATTGTATATTATTGTCTCTGGTGATGCTATTGAATATTGGTGTGTCCCTTTACCATGTAAGTGAATGGATCTTCTAATACAAATGGGTATCACCTTCTCTTTTCAGTGTTAATACACCGATGTACTACTGCTGTAAGGTAACAGCATATAGTAGTTGTCACAGCCTAGTGGTCCGTGTGCCTCTCCTTGCTCTTAGGGGTTCTCTAATGTTCCTCCTTGAGTTACTGGGTCTCTATGGTGGCTGGTCTCCTCTGTGGTAATCCTGGGGGTGGTCCTTCAATAGCTGACATGGTTATATGTCAAAGTGAGAGGGACTCCCCATAGTGTACGAATGTTTTGGAAATGTTTAAGTTAAAATCAGATTTTACTCACATTAGCCAAAATGAAGGGTACATTTACTCCATAGGGGCCAAACTCTTGCTTCCTACGGCGTCACTTCTGGTATGCCTGTGCTCCCTCCCTACACGTTGCGTCACGCCCACGTGACTTCAATCAGGGGAGATATATCTATATATCCACGAGGATATCAAGGGACCACCCCCATGATTACCACAGAGGAGACAATCCACCATAGAGACCCAGTAACCTGAGAAGGAACACTAGAGGACCCCTAGAGGCGAGGAGAGGCACGTGTACCACTAGGCTGTGACAACTAGTACATGCTGTTACATTACAGCAGTAAGGTGAGAGGCTAATGAGCACATAGGTGTATTAACACTGAAAATAGAAGATGATACCCACCTGTATTAGAAGATCCACTCACTCACATGGTGAAGGGACACACCAATATTCAATAGCATCACCAGAGACTATAATTTACAATTCTGAACCCCCACCACCCAGAATCATTCTGATTATTCTATGCACTTACTTAGTATGAATATATTGTGTATTCCAATGGAAAGATGATTGCATATGTTGTTTACATATTTGTGTCATTTGCACTATTTTTTCAGGAACTGGTCCATAATTATTTTGCACATTATGAGAGATGAATTGCATGTATTTTGAATATAAATTTACTTTGTGTATTTTTAGGCACTTTATTTTTACAAATATTATTTCCACTTCTGCACTATTAGGATAGTTATTTTCTTTGTATACATAAGGCAGCGCAACACAGCCCTTTTATATATCAATTTCACATTAGCTATGGATGAGCTAGAAGGTGTCTGCAGCAGCTGGCTACTTTATAAACAGTTCACTCTATTTAAAGTGATCGTGCGGGAGCACCCATAAATCATTCATTAACCAATCAGCTTGTAACTTCAGCTTGTTCAATTAAGCTTTGGCAATAAAACCTGGAAGTTGATTGGTTTCTATGCAGAGCTGCACCAGATTTTACACTCTCCGGTTTTAGTAAATCTCCCCCTGTATCTAGCAGCATAGTATAATTTTCTCATTAAATACTCAAAACATTTTATATTCTATAACTACTGAAACAGGAATAGACAAAGACAAAAGTATTGTTTATTCGTTTTACTGCGGCCATACCAGACCAGAAGACTGCTATGGGGCCTACACAGAGTCTTTTGTACATCAGCATGATTACTGCAGACCACACAATGTAGTACATCAAGGGGCCCATTAAAATGAAGCGTAGATAGTACTCCCTGCAAAGTAGTGCAGCAATTGATTACACAGCTCATGCAGTTCATGTTTAATTCATAAAACACGGATTGGGGCCTGTGGCATTATGTAGAGTGCTTTCTACCCAACTCTTGCAGATTATACTTAAAGGAGCAGAGCTCCATTTCATCTAACGTGGCCCTCCTCAGCTTAACTTAACTGGCTTCCTTTTGCTTCCCCATAGAGGAGTTCATCTCACAGGTTCGAAAGAAAGCCCTGTGCAAGCCAAAAGTCCTGGTCCAATGGACTACCTGCGTGACCGCGCCAATAGCCAAGGCAAAGTCACATGCTTCTCCATACACAGAAGTAATGGCCAACTCCTTTTCTCCTAATGAACGTCACAGAGTAAAAGGTAACCTGGGCACAGGTAAGGGATTAAAACTGGATTTTTGTATTTCACTGGAAAATCCTTTTCTTGGAGTCCATTGAGGGACACCAGAAGTCTTAAACCTTCAGGGTATACCGCCAAGGAAAGCAGTACAAAGAGCATGATCCAGAGGAGTGGGACCTGTGTCCCCTTAATGACTCAATCAAAAATGGGTTTTAGGGCGAGCACAAAAATTCCTTTTTTTCCCCCTTCCCCTCTCTCATCCATCAAGGGACAAAGGAAGTCTTAGACCTTCAGGACATCTGAAGCAGTCCCTCTGATAGGGTGGCCAACACAACAAATAATGCGTACAGGCTTAAAAAAAAAAAACCCATAGAACTGGGGACTGAGTGAATAGCCACCTGAAGGACCTGATGCCTTAATGCATGACCAGAAGAATAGGTGTCAGCCTTTCATATCCAGGAACAGTTGCTTGATGCCGAAAAGTCAGAGAACTGATTCCAGAATCAAATGCAGCATGCCTTGACGGAAGAGAGTGGAACCCAACCCTTGAGACCATATGACTGAATTAAGGTCAGGATGAGCCACCTAGAGTTCTGCCCAGAACAGGTTTCAATTTACATTTGTGACCACAGAACTTTTGTTTCCTCCCTGGTGACTAATGTATGCAACTGTCATGAACTTGTCTGACAATCTGCATCAGAACACCCTCCAATAAGTTGGTCCAAAGCTGTAGAGAACGCTAAATCACTTGAAGTATCAGTAGGTTGATGGGAATAGGAGACTCCTCTGATGACCAAGTACCATGCACTGACAGGGTGTCTAGGACTTTACCTCAGCTTCACTGTGAGGATTCTCAAAAGATGGAAAGGAAGGCCTTTCCTGACATCAGAGCCAGATTCTTGAGCCACCAGGCCAGAGAAAGTTCTTGGTGATGGACAAATCAGTCTTTCCAGAGACAGGGTTGACAAAAGCAGTCCCATTTGCACAGTTTCCCTCCAGACTTCCATAACGAAACATTCTGTTATCTAGGGGCTACCCTCAGATTTAGGACTCATGCAAAAGCCAAGAGACCACGAGGATGCAGCAGGGCTAGTACAGGAACCACTGCCTTGTAAATAAGATGGCGACGGGCAGGGCCACAAAATAATAGGACAGACGCCCCATGGCAAAGTGTAGCAATCACTGATAGGTTGTAAAGGGGACATATACAGTAAGGATGTATCTTTAAATATCCACAGAAGCTAGAAAGTCTTTCTGATAAAGAGATATGATGGCCAATTTGGTAGATCCCGTGCAGAATTTTTGTTTTAACTCAAATCTAGACATTCAGAGCTTTGCTATCCTGAATGGGGCTTGGGAATGGTGAACTGGTTGGAGTAAAACCCCTGGAACCAGTCTGCCACCGGAACTAAAAAAAAAATAACACTGATTCAGACCTGAGAGAGCTCAATGAAATCTGGTAATCTGTGAGGTGAGAAACAGTAGGGGCTAGGAAGCAATACTCCAGTGTGTAGCCATGGGATAACACCTCCTGCACCTAAGCATCTGAGATACAAGCAGTCCAAGCATCCAAAAATGTTAACAGGTGCTCCCCCAATCCCCCTATTAAAAGATGGGTCACACCTTCATGTGGAGGAAGACTTGGTTGAGAATTTGGCAGACTGTATGCCAGATCTCACAGGTAGATGGGAGGCCCAGCTTGGAGAGTCTCCACATGGAGCTCAAGACAGTGGAGAAACAAGAGGGATGAGAGAAGCAGACAGAAGACTTGGCAGTCTGTTCCTTACGCTTCTTTGGTGCTCTTGTCCCAAATATCATTCTTGATGAAGTGTCAATAGAGCTGGTCTGAATAAATGCTGTCCCCTGAAGGGCATACGGATTAAATGTCATTTACACAAGGGTTTGGCAATCCAGCACATTAGCCAGTGCCCTATACATATGAATGGACCTGAGACGTTATTGGTGGGGTACTTAAAGAGGAACTGCAGTCTGCTCACATAATTTGTAATAAAAACATCTTTGCCATTCTGAAGCTTCCATCCAACCACTTTGCATATTATTTTATATATACTGTGATTCTGTATTTGCCAAATATGCTGCAGAAATCTCCGTCCATGAAGTCTGGCTGCATCCATTTTAACGGTGGGCAGCTGAAGCTGCTGCCTGTTCACTTCTGGATTTACACAGGAGGCACACCTCCCATTCTGCAGCCCTCATTGGCCCTCTTATGACTCATCCCCCCTCCCTTCCTGGCAAATTCTCACAAGCGAGAGAGAGCTGTGCATGATGTCATAAGCCTAGGCTAATGACCAGACATGAAACAGGAAGTGGGCTGAATAAGGTATTTACTGGCAGAATAAAAATGTTTTACTATCCAAAGTTAAAACAACAAGGGCAGAAGATTTAATAGATGGAAAGTTGAAAAAATGACTGAAGGTTCGCTTTAAAGACAGGCGTGACACTGCTGGATCCACACAGGAAAAAAGACCACTTCTGCACAAATTCTCACTAAATTGATACATGGCTAATAAGTACTTAGGGAAAAGCAGCTTGTCAAGCCTTTTCTAATCTCCATACAGAAATTGTTAGAAGACGATTTACTGTTAAAAAAAAAAAATGAGTGTTTACTGTTAAAAAAGAAGATGCTATAGGCTATAGGACTTTTAAACAACCCAAGGCTGGAAACAGCATTGGTAGAAGCAACAAGCTGATCCTCTAGTTTTAGATTGGTGCATATCCTTTAATTTGGGGAAAGTAACAGCAGAGTGCGACTTCTCAGGGGCAAGCACATCAGTAAAGCAACTCATAATCTGACAGCCTATGTGGCCAATAGCTTCGATGGTCATGGGCCAATCAGATCCAGAATCTGCAGCAGAGGTTACAGAAGCTTGCCTGTGGAATCTGCTATTATAGTCAGCAAACAATGTGGTAATTTGTGCCATAACTTGCAAGACTGTAATAAAACCCTTAGCCAAGACAAGAGGGAAGGAGGCCCAACCACACCTGACAGAGCCAAAGAGGACTCTAGGGATTGAATAGACTTGAGTACCAGAGGATAACACAGTTTCAGGCTGCAGATGTTGCCACAGTCAGAAGGTATGCTGCAGTCCCAGACCTATTAGC
The DNA here is from genome assembly GCA_018402905.1 of Glandirana rugosa. NCBI lineage: Eukaryota > Metazoa > Chordata > Amphibia > Anura > Ranidae > Glandirana > Glandirana rugosa. The sequence continues at coordinate 896,952 of BLSH010450709.1, read as the reverse complement.
AGAATGTGAGATGGAGGCACCCAGCATGGTTGAGCTATCCCCTCTGTGTCAAGAATCAAACATGTAGAAACCATGTGGAGGTAGGTAAGGCAACATATAGGCTTTGGCTAAGGGATTCTCACAAAACCTGGACAGCTGGTAGCAGGTGAAGATCATATGGTCAAAAGTCATCAAAGTCACTGTAAATAGGCAGTAGGAATAGACTGAACATTTAAATTCGAAGTGGTTCTTTGCTAATAGGAGCAGCATTGGGGAGATGCTTCCACGATGCTGTATATGGGGGGGGGGGTGAATGTGGAGCACACAACACTTCACTGAGCAGATGTCAGTGCTCAGTCCCACAGCATTAACCCATTCGATGGAAAATCCCCACAGAGAAAGGGGGAAAAATAAAAAAGGTGCCCAGCAAGTTTGTACCTGGCCTATTCACTACACAAGTCTTTAGAGACAATGCAAGTGCTACGGCAATGGCAATGCCAGTCAATGGCAATGGACCCGGGAAGCACTCTGCATGCGAACTTTTACCAAAATACAGTCTGGAAATAGCGCTATACAGAACCCAGCGTCCAAAAAGTTGGTTTCAGGCTATCCCTGCACATCCAGTCCAGCGGGGTCCAGATGTGAAGACCTACAAAAGCCAGGCTAAGGATGACCACACTGGAAATCTGCAATCCATGAGACAAAGTTCCAACAGCAATGTAGTGAAAAGTCTCAATTGAAGAAAAAAAAAAAAAAAAAAAAAAAAAAAAAAAAAAAAAACACTAGTAGGGCTGTAGAAGGAGACTTCTAGAAGGAGAGAGACTTCTAGAAGGAGAGAGACTTCTAGAAGGAGAGAGACTTCTAGAAGGAGAGAGACTTCTATCCTCCTAGAACACCATAAAAAAAAGGACATGCTGATGGGGAGTTATCCTGGGCTGGCCTACAGTTGGTTTTCCAGTCTCCAACCCTGTAGCAGTATAATCTGTATGTTTGTTTTCTTGGTGGATATAGGAAGTGTCAAAGTTGCTCTGAATGGTTAAAGCACAGGTTTGTTTTAAGTCATGGGTTTTAGCGGTCACCAGAAAAAAGAACAGCATCCAATAAAATAAATAGTTACATATTTGAAAAGCATTTAAACAGCTACAACATTCTGCAGTAGAGGAATAGTAGGGGATGATGGGCTGTGGGAGAGCCGTAACCTGTCACCCCACCGACACAAGGCCAAAAAAGAAAAATATGAACAGTGGAAACAAAAATCGTTCATAATAATGTCTGCACAATATTTTATGATAGATTTAGATCCTTACATAAAGCAAACAGGCTCTCCAAGGGAGGATGTCTAATAGGAATATTGATTTGAGGTCTTACATGAATATAGATGGTAGAAAATAGGTGCTCGACCCATCACGGCAAGGAAAAGTACCAAAACCAGACACCAAAGGGAGCAGGGAAGTGAAATTAAGCCGACATTTAAATAGCACTAAAGTGGAAGTAAAGCCATTTTTGACACTTGTATACAGGTAGGCCTATAATAATTCTTACCTGTAGGTACAGTGAATATCTCCTAAACCTGAACGGTTTAGGAAATATTCACAATGCATGCAGCCAGTGACGTCACCAGCACATGCTCTCTGAAGGGACGGCATACCAGTCATCCGTTCAGAGCTCTGTGCCGCGGTCCGTGACTCCCATGCACATGCATGGGAGTGACGTCATCGCAGCGTGGCCAAGCAGATGGCCAGATGACGTGGACCCGGAAGGTGATGATGGAAGCGCCTATCAGCGGTGACAACGAGGCTCTGGAGGGCTTCATTTTAAGGTAGGTCTTACAAAATGTGCTAGTATGCGATTCATACTTACACATTATGCCTTTACCTTGCAGGGTTTATAAAAAAAAAAAAAAAAAAAAAAAAAAAAAAAAAAAAAAACACACTTTGGTTTGGTTTACTATCGCTTTAACAGGTACAGCTGGGAAACTGCAAGTGCAGCTGGTAGCTTACACAGCATGCAAAAATAACTCTCTAAACACAAACTGGAGGTATTGAGATACAGAGTATACATAAGCTTTTAAACCACTAGCATAATTTTAATCTGAAGTGCCTCCTAGTGGTTATGCATGGTACTGGAGAGAAATGGATTCCGTTCTCATTATCCAACACGCAACTCACCTCCTCCTGCTCCTCCTCAGTGTCATCATCACTGACCACAGGCTTGGCCCTGCAACCCCTACTGGTGCGCCTGCGCCCCTTCATTCGTTCCTGCATTTTCTCCTTACGACCCAACTTAATCTTCACTTTAACGGAGCGAGCTACAAGACAGATTGAAAAGAGAAGGACGCTTAATATAAACAGAAACCAGGGTGGTCTGGAGTTTGAAAACATCTATATGAGAGAAATGGAGGAATATTTGCACTAATCCTGGAATTCTATACAATATTCTTAAGGTATAACAGCAGACAAAACTATTTTTCAAGTTTCGGATACTGTAGAGGGATTAGGCCCCAGTCAGTTTTTATTGCGATCTGTGTCCTCGTCAAGGAGATTCACCCACTTTATTTGTCCTGTTTACCATTCTCATTGAAAGTGAAAGCAAAAGAAAATCCCAAATCTTGGGTTGTCCCCAGAAGATGACTAGAGGGGAAATCTTCCAATGAGGACACTAGTTCTGGAGACCTTCAAGGGATTCCCTTAATTTGCAGGGATTTCCTCTCACTTCCTGTTTGGCTATGGGACAGGAAGCAAAAGGAAATCTCCGCAATGGGACACAGATGGTGAAAAAAAAACCTCACAGGGGTTAAAATCTTTCCTTTATCCAAAATGAAAAAGAAAGTTTTGCCTATAGTTCTACAAAACAATGTAGCAGAATGGGGTTATTGGCAAATGTTGAATTGCAAATGCTAAACCCAAAAATACATTTATTGCATTCTTACACTCAGATTCTGAGCCTTCTTCCTCTAATTCCTCCTCCTCTTCACTTTCTTCCCCTTCACTATCCTCCTCCTTCTCAATCTTCTGCCTCACACTGGTGAAGACCGATTGCAGCACAATGGAGTCTTCATATATCTAAAGAACAGAGGAAACGTTGAATATGGATTAATGAAAGTGTGCCAAACAATATTACAAGAAATTAATATGAAAGCATCAGTAAGATGGTGGTAAATGGACATCAGAAAGATAATGTTAGAATACATAACACAAATAGCTAAACCAGACTGTGTATAAAGAGTACCTGTGCTGCTAAAGTAGCCCACACATTTGGTGGGCTATTGGACTACTTTCCCCAGGCAATGCTAGAAGTCTCGCACAACACTAGCCTATTGTTGGTCCACACGGTTGGAGTATTACAAACAATGGTAACACTACGGGCTGTGGTAGAGATAGGTGTGACAGGTGCATTACCATTCAGCCTCTAAGGGCTGAATACATTTTGAGCCGCGTACAATTAAAGCTATCACTCTTTACTATGGACATATGCAATGGAAAGACAACAGTGTGCTCACCGCCCTTTCCAAATATCCAAAACCTTTTTTAGCAGGGTTTTTTAAAGTGTCTTCCTTTCTCCCCCCTTTTTTTTGTACCATAATGTTGGATACAAAATAATCAAAGACATTGGTAAAAGTGTGTATGTACCAAGCTATTCAGCTCATCACACCATTTTCTTCCCAGCACCTACATTGCATGTCAGGCTCCTTCTGGCACCTATACAGCTGTGGCCAAACGTTTTGAGGACACAAATATTAATTTTCACAAAGTCTGCTGCCTCAGTTTTTATGATGGCAATTTGCACATACTTCAGAATGTTATGAAGAGTAATTTAATCCCCAAAAAAACATTTCCACTGCATTTCAGCCCTGCCACAAGATGTACCAGCTGACATTATGCCAGTGATTTGCTCGTTAACACGGGTGTCAGTGTTGATAAGGACAAGGCTGGAAATTACTCAGAAATGCTGACTGAGATAGAATAACAGACTGGAAGCTTTAAAAAGGAGGGTGGTGCTTGAAATCATTGTTCTTCCTCTGTTAACCATGGTAACCTGCAAGGAAACGTGCAGTCATCATTGGTTTGCACAAAAAGGGATTCACAGGCAAGGATATTGCCGCTACTAAGATTGCACTTAAATCAACCATTTATCGGATCATCAAGAACTTCAAGAAGAGAGGTTCAATTGTTGTGAAGAAGGCTTCAGGGCGCCCAACATAGGCGCGCGCAGGGGGTGTTGCAGGTGTACACCCTAATCACCCCATGTGGCGCAGATCCCCCCCCCTTCTGATATTTCACCAAAGCCCCCCAATGGGGCACCTAAAAAAAAATTAAAAAATAATAAAAAATACAAAACAACTGAGACCATCCACTGCACTACTGACACCATCCAGGTTTTAATACATTTGGGGTGCACACCCTAATGCAATAGGCTGCGCACACCTATGGCATCCAAGAAAGTCCAGCAAGCGACAGGACCATCTTCTACAGTTGATTCAGCTGCAGGATCGGGCCACCACCAGTGCAGAGCTTGCTCAGGAATGGCAGCAGGGAGGTGTGGGTACATCTGTACACACAGTGGGGCAAAGACGTTTATAATAATTTTTTTCTTTTCCTTAGTATTTCTATGCATATGTATATATTTTTAGAATTTCTTTATTTTTGTCTGTATTCTTTGAATGTTTTCTTTTTATACAAGTATATTGGTTTTATATAGGACATGGTTCAGTGTTGTATGTATTCGCTGAGCTCTGTAGTCACGTTGTACATATCGTCCATCTTGAATTATTGTTTGATTGGTTTCACGTGTGACTGGGGAGCTAGAGGCAGGCATGCACACTGTGGGCAATTAGCAAGGATTAAGCACAGGACTGTGAAACGCATCTGCTGACCCTGCGTGGCATGTCTTTCATTCCTATTTTTGGACAATAAAATGAGCTGCTTTTATCATCTGGAAGTGCCGCTATCTTCTTCTTTTCTGCTATTGGAGGATGGCCTGGTGTCACGAAGGGCAGCAAAAGACGACACTTCTCTCCAGGAAAAACACAAGGGACAGACTGATATTCTGCAAAACGTACAGGGATTGGACTGCTGAGGATTGAGGTAAAGGCATTTTCTCTGACGAATCCCCTTTCCGATTGTTTGGGGCATCCAGAAAAAGCCTTATCCGGAGAAGAAAAGGTGAGCGCTACCATCAGTCCTGTGCCATGCCAACAGTAAAGCATCCTGAGGCCATTCATGTGGGAGGTTGCTTCTCAGCCAAGGGTGTGAGCTCACTCACAATTTTTCCTAAGAACACAACCATGAATAAAGAATGGTACAAAAACATCCTCCGAGAGCAACTTCTCCCAACCATCCAAGAACAGTTTGGTGATGAACAATGCCTTTCCCAGCATGATGGAACACCTTGCCATAATGCAAAAGTGATAACTACGTGGCTTGGGGAACAAAACATCGAAATTTTGGGTCCATGGCCAGGAAACTCCCTAGACCTTGATCCCATTGTGGATGGACCACAAGTTCTCAAGAAGCGGGTGAACAAAAAAGCCCCACAAATTCTGACAAACGCCAAACATTGATTATGCAATAATGGGCTGCTATCTGTCACAATGTGGCCCAGACGTTGGACAGCATGCCAGGGTGAATTGCAGAGGTCTTGAAAAAGAAGGGTCAACACTGCAAATACTGACTCTTTTCATAAACTTAATGTAATTGTCAATAAAAGCCTTTGACACTTATGAAATGCTTGCAATTATACTTCAGTATGCCATAGTAACATCTGACAACAGTTCTAAAAGCACTGAAACAGCAGACTTTGTAAAAATTAATATTTGTGTCATTCTCAAAACATTTGACCACGGCTATACAGGGCCACTTTGCCACAGCATATCACTGGGCCGCTGTAGCAGAACTTACCAGAGACCCTTCAAGGTTGAAGGTCTGAGCGTTCTGACATAGCAGCATGACATCTTTTTCCAGGTCATTCAGACTACGGTACTTGTGATTTCTGATCCTCTCCTGCAGAACAAAGTGGGTCACATTAGCCACATGGAAGTTTATTCAGAAGCCAATGATGACATCTAAAGGCTTTTCCCATTTACCTTAATCTTCCTGAAGTCCACAGGTTTGCGAATCAGCTCGTAATACTCTGGCAGTTCTTTTCGGGAAGGGAGCTGAATGAAGACCTCGCTAAGTTGACGTCCTGTAGCACTATTTCAGGAAAGAAAATAGAACACCTTTGAAGTGTACGTCAAGTAACAAGCCAAAATCCAGCTTTCAGAATTTTAAAGCATTTTTACTGCATGAAGTACTTTTCAATTAGCCCCTAGCACTCTGTTGATCCTATCAGTTTATAGGCGCAAAAATTGCTTCCTGCTGTAGTAGGATGCCCCCGCCCTTCAGAACACAGCAGGTGGGGGGGGGGGGAATGTTCATTCTCATCTCTCAGCTCTCTACGTCGTTCAGTGTGTGACATCAGATCCCCGTCCCCTGCCTTTAAAATAGGGGGTCTCCACATGTTCTAAACAAAGGAACAGTTTACGGTCCTTCAAACTTTAGAGTGGCCAGATTTTGCTCAGTGGGAGGAATGGGGCCACATCTCTGGTGTCAGCGGGAGGAATGGGGCCCCATTACTGGTGTCAGTGGGAGGAATAGGGCCCCATTACTGGTGTCAGTGGGAGGAATAGTGCCTTGTATCAGTGTTAGGAATAGTGCCCCAAGGATAAGGGCATGTAAAGAGCCACATGTGGCCCGCAGGCCACAGTTTGGAGATCCCTGCTTTAGAAGCTCGGAAATGCTGTATTAAACGTGTGATTTAGGAGGCTGTAAAGGAGAGCATGCTGCAGATAAACAGGTACAACTTATGTAGGTGCATTTGTTTAAGCTCTGTGTATCACCTGAGGCTAGTCACTTCAATGAGAATATGTAAGGATTTACAACCACTTTAAGAAACTGTCCAAAGTAATCATCCCTGTGCGGTTTTTTTTTTGTTTTTTTTTAAATCACAAATTGACATCTACTTTAACCATCTGCCTTTCCATCATACTTAAAGTGGTTCTAAAGTCACAAGGTTTTTTTTATCTTCATGCATTCTATGCATTAAGGAAAAAAACCTGCAGCAGCCCCCCCAACACTAACCTGAGTCCCATATCGATCCAGTGATGATGCACGAGTGTCTCGGCTGCCTGGGAGTCTCCCTCCTCATTGGCTGAGACAGAAGCGGGGCGCCATTGGCTCCCACTGCTGTCAAAGTCAATGAGGAGAGAGAGGGGGGCAGAGCCGAACCGTGGCTCAGTGTCTGGATGGACACGGAGCAGTGGCTTGGCTCAGGTGTCCCCATAGCAAGCGGCTTACTGTGGAGGCACTCGGTAGGAAAGAGGGGCCAGGAGCACCAAAGTGGGACCTGAGAAGAGGAGGATCTGGGCTGCTCTGTGGAAAACCGCCATACAGAGCAGGCAAGTATAACATGCTTGTTATTTCTGTATGAAAAATTAGACTTTAGTATCACTTGAATACCCCAAAGATCACTTTGTTGACCACTCACCTGTCCTTGTACTTGATGACTGCATCCACAATTTTCTTCATCTTCTTGGTGAGGTTAGGAGGATTAGGGGAAAGCTTCTCAGCTGGTGGTCTTCCCCTTTTTTTCTTCTTGCCATCGTCTTCTCTTTCCCGATTCCGCGTGCTGGTGGTAGGAGTGCACATTCCCGGGTCTATATCTCGCTTCCGCTTGCGAGTGGTCTTCTTCTGGCGTACCTCCTCCTCGATCTCCTCCAATGTACCTTCTTCTATGGCCTGATCAGAAAGAACAACCACATTTGTTACACCTGCACCTGAGCAGCAAACAAATGCTGTAAAAGGGGATGGCGAGGATTTACTGCATCATGGAAGTAGCAGGCGTCAATCCTTCTCTGGCCTTGTCTGTCCCCAAGCTCTTTGATTGTTACATGGCAGATCAGCAAGCATTGTGTTAAGGGATCATGAAGGGTCACCAGCTCAAGACATCAGAACATTCTATAAACCCGGACCAAGCAATAAAACTCATGCGTCACACATTCTAAAGGAAACCTGTCATGAGAGCAACATGGAGGCTGCCAATTTTGGCATTTACAACTATTACGAATTAGTGGCAGCCTTTCATGCTGATCGCTGTCTTCAACAGTCTAAGTCACTGATCCAAACCTATGACTATCCTGATCTCGCAAAGTTGTTCCAGGTCAGTGGCCAAGCATCAAGCCAGGCAAGTAGCATTTTCCAGAGGTGGCGAGAGCAGCCCATATTGTATTGCTTGACAGATTTTCTTTAATAGCTCAGCCATGTTGGGGGTGGATGGGTCAGAAGGGGTATTTTATACCCGACGAGAGCGGTGGAGAC
>BLSH010450709.1:861143-879955 GCA_018402905.1 Glandirana rugosa | reverse complement strand
GAAAGGTTTCGTTTTGACCTTTGGAGTACCCCGAAATGTGAAGTGAGAGAGTTAGAAATTAGGCATACGACTATCGTAATCATTTATCCTTTCATATAATATATATATAAAAAAAAAATTTTTCATAACTAGGACGAAGGAATTTCGCCCCCAGCCGTTGGGCAACTAGCGCCAGGTGGACAGTTGGCGGCTGTCCACCTGGAGCTTGTCCAAAGACGCGATAAAAGTTTGTTTGGCCGGCTCCTCCTCCCGCCCTCTGTCCTGATTTGTGCTTTCTCCCGGTCTCCGCTGCTCACTGATCACAGCGGCAGAGGAGGGAGGGAGAGAGTGAGAGTAACATAGATGGTGCGGCGGAGCCGCGTTGAGGCTTGGAGGGGAGACGAGGAACGGGACATAGAAGGCGGGGGTCTGTGGCGCAGAAACCTGTTCGAGGTCCACCTGTCGGCGGTTGACAGGTGGACCGCGATCAACGGGTTGCCGACCCCCGCTTTAAGGAAGCAGGATCAATACTTTTTAAAAAAAAAATATATATATAATATACTTTCCTATTTACTAATGCTATCAGCATACGGATTAAAGATTGAGAGAGTGAAGTGTAAAGCCCCATGAGGTTTCCAGTTTTGCTTTGGAAAGGGGGAAAAAAAAGGAAAAAAAAAAAAAAAAAAAAAAAACAAAAAAAAAAAAAAAAGAAGAAGAAGGACAAAGACAGAGGGACTTGCAATAGAAAAAGGCAGAGGAAAGGAATAGGAAAAAAATATATGGAAAGCAAAAAAAAAGGGAAAAATACAGAGGAAAGGAAAGATAAAAAAAGGGGAAGGCAAAAGGACAAATTAACTATAGATTTCATCTACAAATACGGAAAGGTTTCTTCACAGTTAGAGCTGTGAAAATGTGGAACAGACTCCCTCCAGAGGTGGTTTTGGCCAGCACAGTTGATTGCTTTAAAAAAGGCCTGGATTCTTTCCTTAATGTAAATAATATAACTGGGTACTAACATTTTTAGGTAAAGTTGATCCAGGGTGAATCTTATTCCCTATAGGGGGATCAGTAAGGATTTTTTTCCCCCCGCTATACCAAATTGGATCATGCTTTGCTGGGGTTTTTTGCCTTCCTCTGGATCGACTGTGGGTGAAGGATTGTATATGGGATTGTATGGTTATATATAATTTTTCTGTTTTTTTTTGTTTTGTTTTTTTGTTGAACTGGATGTACTTGTGTCTTTTTTCAACCTGACTAACTATGTAACTATGTATGTAACTAAAAAAGACAGAGGGAAAATAATGGAAAAGAGAGACAGAAAAGGAAGGCGAGGAATGCAAAATGAAAACAAGGAAGAAAAGGAAAGCAAAGGGATAGAAGACAAGGAATGAAAAGAGGAAGAGAGAAGGAAAAAAAAAAAAAAAAGAAAAAAAGAAAAGAGAAAAAAATTAAAGAGAAAAGTAACAGAAAAAAAGATAGATAGATGGAACAGAAGATGAATGGGGAAGGAAAATCAGAGGGTGGATAAGAAGCCAAGACAAAACAAATAAAAGAAAGCATCACAGGAAGGAAATATGAAGGAATAGGGTGTGCTGACCTCATCCTGCTCCTCATGCTCCAAAATGGCCTGCAGAAAAGCCTTCCGCTCATGGCTGGAGGATTTCTGATCAAACATTCCAGCTTGGATGACTTTCTGATCCACGTTCAGCTTGTATTTGGCTGCTGCCAGGATCTTCTCTTCCACACTGTTTACTGTGCACAGACGCAGAACACGCACCTCGTTTTGCTGACCAATGCGGTGAGCTCGATCCTGAGCCTGTAAGTCCTGCACACAAAACAAAAAAGTGTTTAAAATCTTATTATGAAGTCTGTTCCCAGATGTTTGGTTACCCATAGACTCAGATGACAGTTGTTCAGCCTTTTTTTGGCACATTGGGCCCATGGTTCCTGCAAATGACTTACTGTTCTTATGCAAGTCACCTGGGCAGGTGAAAAGACCTGACTGCAATATACTCTTCTCTGCAATAAGAAGTGCCAGCAGTATGACCACACACCTTTTCTCTTTTCACCTCCTGGCTCTATAGGAGTAAACATGGCGTTGGTCTCTCATACTTAAAGACCGCTATAGATGGATCGAATCCCGGCTGGTTTAGTAAAGCCTGGCCAAAATTCGATCCAGCTATGGGCAGGCTGGTTATACTGAAGTCAATCCTTTGATCAACTTCAGTACAACTGGCCTGATGGATTTTTTGCAAGCGACCACTGCTGCCATCAAGTAAGGCTCCTCGCCGGCAGAACACAATAGTGCTACAGGAGGGATTCTCCCATCAACATGGACTCTGTTGATGGGGGAAATTGAGCCATTTTCTTTCCTTCCACCCGTGGTGGAAAGAAAGAAAATTGTATAATCTATAGGCTGCTTTATTCACATGAAGATCAATATGTTTTTGCACATCTGATTGTCTCGATAACCTATTGGCAGCTCTACAGTGCTAATTCCCAGAAGATTAGTAAAACTGAATGGCTTATAAACTCTTGACTATCACAGATTTGGTTTCTCCTGCATACCTGATGTGGGTTCCAGTCACTGTCAAAGATGACAACAGTGTCTGCAGATTGCAAATTGAGGCCCAAGCCTCCAGCGCGAGTACTGAGCAGGAAGATGAAGTATTCTGACCCAGGCTCATTGAAAGTCTTCAATAACATTCCACGGTCTTCTGCTTTAGTTGTTCCTAAAGGACAAGAAATATGGTGAGGATTTTGTGACTGTTACCAGAAGCATACAAGGCATGGGCAGGTTCCCAACTTAGACTTAAGAACTATATTACCATCTAATCTGAGGTATTTAAAGCCACGATAAGCAAAATAATCCTCCATGATGGTCATGAGGGTGGTCATCTGACAGAAGAGCAGAACTTTGTGGTTGGTGGCTCGCAATTTGGGGAGAATGCGGTCAAGGACTTCAAATTTTCCAGAGGCACGGTAGAGGTCCTGCCTATAGAACACAGAAGGGAAATCTTTAGTGGAATTTGACAGCTCATCATTATATACAGTCACTTCCACGTTAAGGTATTTTTTTATTATTGCTGGAAATAAAGAGGGAATACTCACCCCTGCACAATGCCTCCTGAGAAACCTAAGTGTTCAGAAAAGGATTCCTGCAAAGAAATAATGCCATGAAGTTTAGGGCCCACTATAGAAGAAAATTGACAAGATTTCTTTTTTTATACATCATGGGACACAGAGTTAGGTTAATATTCATTACCTACTGGGTTATACTTCATCTTCAGGTGAATGGACACTGGATGGGCAGGTTTATTTGAGCTCTCTGAGCTCCAGGTCTCTAGTCCCAAAAACGGTTCTTGAATGAATCCAGGGATTGACCGATCGGATCCATTTGACACAGGCTATAGGCTTAGAGAAAAGGTACCCGAGCTTCGAAAAGACGGCACAAGGATCCTGCAAAATTTTGCCAGTTATGCGACCTCTGGGCGTTGGACCCTGCAAAGTGGAATCCTGGACAAGGGAGTGGACCCTAAAGCATGCAAAGGGTACCCAGTCCTTGAAGGTCCTCAAGTGAAAGGAACCCAAGGTGATGGGTGAAGATTGGGCTCTTAGTTTCTAAGGCTGCCCTGTGCCTGGACGGGTAAGTGATAGCCCCCTTATTTGCTTATTGTGGGTGCCCCAGTGACAATAACAATCAGTCAAGCTAGCTAGAGGCTGGACACCTGTGTGCGGTGACTACAAGGGGGAAATTTGGCTAGCTGTGGGTGTTTGCATAGTACCTTGTATGTATTGTCGTCTGGCAGTTTTTACCTTAATGGATGCCTGTGCACGAGGAGCGCTATTGTGCATCTTGATTCGCCATGACGCATGGGCGATCGCATGATGCTTGGAAGTTTGTTGGCAGTCATGGCGCATGTGGCTTCTCCACAGGCATTGTGCACACTTGGAGCAGCAGGTGCGCCATAGCATAATCTGGGTGTGCAAAGATTTGCATCATAGGCGAACACAGGTGTGCCTGTTCGCCGGGACCACGCATGTGTGTGCGACGCATGCGCAGTACGTTCCGGCGTACAGCCAGCTTATTTAAGCTGTGTAGGCCAAGCATGTGGTGCTTCCAGGGGACAGCTGAGGGACACAGAGCAGGCTCTGAATCAGACATTTTCAGTGGTTCTTTTCTCCTTACCTGGAACACGTGAGTCACCAGGTGTTGCTTGGCAGGCTAAAGTGCTCAGCAAGATTGTTGCATAGGGGCTTGGTGAGCCCTATTAAAGGGTCTCCCTTCTGGGGTAGGTAAATACTAAACCCAGGTATTCCCTTTTTGTGGCTTGCAATGTCTTCAAAAAAGAGGAGAAGGACTAACACTACAGGGAAGGGCATATCTATGTCGTCAGTAGCTCATGAGGAGCCTAGTTGAATCCCTAGTGTTGTATCCCTTGAAAGACCAGTGGCTTCCAGGCAATCAGAGCCGCTGCGTCTGTCTGGTATTGTGCCTACAGTCAACGCTGCTGCTTCACCCTTTATTACCAGGGATGAACTGTCCTCAGGCCTATATGGGTTAGAGCACAGGATTGCTGGCATGATTGCCTCCATCCCGCAGGGTGGCAAGAAGCGTGACAGATCCCCCTCCCTTGAGCCTCCTAATTTGGAGTAGGAATAGGTTGAGGAAGGGGAAGAGCTAGATGCTAAGTACTCAGAAGATGGCCCAGCAGATGAGTCTGCTTCTGAGGAATCTGGGCCAGAAGATTTGAGCCTGCCTTATCCTTTTTTGGGTTCCCTGAAGCCTCCTCGGGCTGCACAGGCTTTCCCCCTGCACCTGCTGTTGGAACAGGTGGTGTATGCTGATTGGGAACATCTGGACAGGATTTTTGTTCCTCCTTTTGCCTTTCATATCCCATGGAGGAAAAGTTTGTTAAGAAATGAAGCATGCCAGCCATAGATGCAGCAGTCTCTTCCTTAAAAAATAACTTAACTTGTCCAGTGGATAGCGCACAGGGCTTGGAAGACCCTGTTGACAAGAAATTGGAGTCATTATTAAAGGCTTCCTTTTCTTTGGCCAGTTCAGCTATTCGGCCACCTGTCGCAGCAATGGGTGTCTGCCAGTCCTTAAAGGATCAGGTCAGATGGCCTGCCAGTCCTAACCAGGAGGATGATCTTGCTGAAAACAGGCACATATTCCTCGAGCTCTGTGTTTTGCTGTAGATGCCTTAAAGGGTTCTATACAGCAAGTCTCTCGTATGGCTCTCCTGTCTGTACTCATGCGCAGACTTCTATGGCTTAAAAACTGGTCAGCCGAGCTTCCTTGTAAGAATTTATTGGCAGGATTCCCCTTTCATGGGGAACATTTTTTTGGCGAGGATTTGGACAAATATATCCAAAAGATTTCTGGAGGGAAGAGCTCTCTACTTCCTGTGAAGAGGAGGGCCAGGCATCCCTCGTTGAAGACTTCAGGAACCTTTTCCTCAGCGCCAAGGCAGTTCCGCTGCCAACAGGGTGCTAGAGCCAGGGGCAAACTGCAGAGCCAGAAGAAACCCTAGGTCCAAAACTCTTCTAAACCAGGCAAGAAGCCCTCCTTTTGAGGGGACGCCCCCACCCTATCGGGTGGGAAGGAAGGCTGCTGCACTTTGCGGACATTTGGAGAAGACCAGTGGGTCATCTTGACAGTATCCCACAGTTACAAGCTGGAATTACTGAGTGTTCCTCCTCAATGGTTTCTAAGGCCCAGTTTGGATCAAAGTTCCCTAAACCAACATCTATTAATCCTGTCCTTTTGGATGGAGTCTGTCCACTCAGTAGTAGGCTCGCTCCAGTTGGGAAACCTCTTGGCTTCCATCGATATCAAGGATGCGTATTTACACGTACCTATCTTTCAACCTCATCAGAGGTTCCTGCGATTTGCAGTACAGGAACAACATTTCCAGGCACCCCAGGTGTTTACAAAGATTCTAGCACCTGTACTGGGTCTTTTAAGGGCTCAAGGGATCTTGGTGCTCGGATACCTGGACGACCTCCAGCTCAGAGATCACTCACTACAGGCTCTGCAACACAGTGTAACCTGCACAGTGCTGTATTTAGAAAGCCTGGGCTGGGTCATAAATAACGAAAAGTCAGCCTTGAGACGAGCTCAGAGTCTGAAGTACTTACATCTGATCCTGGATACGGTCCAGGCAAAGGTGTTTCTGCCACCCATAAGGATCTGTGCCCTGAAGGATCAGGTGCGTCAGATAAGGGGCACCAGACAACTCTCCATAAGGCTCTGTATGAGTCTTCTAGGAAGGATGGTGTCCCCCTTCGAAGCAGTGCCCTATGCCCAGTTCAATTCCAAGCATATACAACAAGACTTCTTGTTGGCTTGGAACAGGAGAAGGCAAGCCCTGGATTATCCCACGTTCTCATCACCCCAGGCACGCCTAAGCTGGTGGTTGCAGGATTAGAACCTGCAAAAGGGAAGATCCTTCCTCCCTGTGTCTTGGAGAGTACTGACCACTGACGCCAGTCTCTCAGGCTGGGGCGTGACACTAGAGGGGCTCACAGCTCAGGGGAGATGGTCGAGGACAGTACAGAGCTTGCTCATCAACATCTTGGCGTTGCGGGCAGTACATCTGGCCCTACGGTCCAGGACTGCCCTATCAGGGTTCAATCCAACAATGCCACTGCAGTGGCCTATATAAACCACCAGGGTGGTACCAGGAGTCGTTTAGCTCAGAAAGAGGTGAACCACATACAAGCCTGGGCAGAAGGACATGTGTCAGTTCTATCAGCAGTTCGTATCCTGGGGGTAGAGAACTGGAAGGCAGATTACCTTAGCCACCAGCATATCTGCCCAGGGGAATGGTCCTTCCACCCAAGAGTGTTCCACACAATTTTGCCAGGGTTGGGGGGTGGCCAGAGGTCGATTTATTGGCATCCAGGTTCAACAACAAGCTACAGCAGTTTGTGTCCCGAACAAGGGATCCCCTGGCAATCGGAGCAGACGCTCTGATAGTTCCATGGAGCCAGTACTCCCTGGTTTATGCTTTCCCCATGATCACTCTCCTTCCACATTTGTTGCACAGGATTCAGAGAGAGGGGGTTCCAGTCTTTCTGGTGGCACCAACCTGGCCCAGGAGGCCCTGGTTCCCGGAGATAGATGGGCCATGGACGCTTCCACACCACCCCATCTACTGTCTCAGGGTCCTATACTCCACCCCAATTTACAGTCTCTAAATTTGACGGCATGGCTATTGAAGCCAGGGTGCTGAAGGATCATGGCATCTCGGGACCGGTGGTGTCAACTCTAGTGAATGCTAGGAAAGCGGTCACTAGGAAGATCTATCATAAGGTCTGGAAGGTATTGCTTGGTGTGAAGCCAGAAAATGGCATTCTCGGAAATATGCGATTGGGAGAATTCTCTCTTTTCTACAGTCAGCTATGGAAATCAGATTGGCCTTGAGTACAATCAGAGGTCATATTTTGGCCCTGTCCTTATTCTTCCTAAGGCCTTTAGTTGGTCCGAACCTTTATGCAGGGGACAACTCATTTGCTTCCCCCCATTAAGTCACCTATGTGTCATTGGGACTTAAATTTGGTGCTGTCTGTGTTACAGAAACAACCATTTGAGCCTATCAAGGAGATTCCATTCGTTTTGCTGTCACACAAGCTAGCCTTCCTGATGGCCATCACCTCGGCTAGAAGAGTGTTGGAATTGGCAGCCCTTTCATGTAGGGAACTATCCCTAGTTCTTTACCACGACAAGGTGGTCTTGCGTCCTATTCCATCCTTCTTGCCAAAGATGGTGTCAGCCTTTCATTTAAATCAGGACATTATTTTGTCTTCTTTTTTTCTCTCAGCCTCATTTGGTGGAAGAGAGACGACTGCATTCATTGGACGTTGTCCGGGCAGTCAGAGTTTATGTGTCTAGATCCGCGGAGATCCGAGGATCAGACTCCTTTTTTGTTTTACCAGAAGGACCCAGGAAGGGGCAGGCAGCTTCAAAAGCTTTCATTGCCAATTGGGTCCATTAATTGGCCATTCAGGCCTATGGTCTGAAATGTAAAGCTCCTCCCTTCAGGGTGAGAGCTCATTCTACCAGGGGTGTAGGAACCTCCTGGGCTTTTCGCCATCAGGTATCTGTGGCTCAGATTTGTAAGGCTGCCACCTGGTCTTCAGTGCATACGTTCACAAAATTTTATTAAGTGGATGTTTGTGCAGCTGAGGATTTGGCTTTCAGTCGCAGTGTACTGTGGGCTACCGTATAAGGTCTGATGGCTATGGTTTGGCAGAGCATCTCCCTCCCCTCAAGGCTATTGCTCTGAGACGTCCCAGTAGGTAATGAAAATTAGTCTAACTCTGTGTCCCATTATGTAAGAAGAAGAAAATAGAATTTTTTCGCCATACTTACCTGTAAAATCCTTTTCTTTAAGTACACCATGGGACACAGAGGTCCCTCCCCTCTTGCTTGCTACAAAACTGAAGTACTTCCTGTATGGGAGAGGTTATATAGGGGATCACTTCCTGTCTAAGACTTTGTCTACCAGTGTCCATACACCTGATGAAGTATAACCCAGTAGGTAATGATTAGTAGCCTCACTCTGTGTCCCATGATGTACTTAAAGAAAAGGATTTTACAGGTAAGATGACGAAAAAATACTATTTTTCTTAAAAGGAGAGGGAATCTAAGATGCACTCTAGAAAATAACATGCAAATAGGACCTTGGCAGAAACAGAACCCTGGGCCTAAGAGCTACAAGGCAACAGTGCTGATCAGAGAGTTAAGAGTAGCACGAGTATTTCATCTCACCTCTATATGCTGGAACATGTACGGGTGGTTGCAAATCTTCCTAAGCTGCATAATAGTGTTCATCAGGGTCTTCGTACCACCTTTACCCTGCAGGAAAATAAATATACATATTTCCTTAATCTATGATACATATCACCATAGGATGTAGTAAAAGTCACAGCCAAAAATCTTACCTTTTTATCCTTCTCTGAACCGTCTGTAAGGAGAACTCCCTTGGCCTGCATATGTCTGTACAGAACCCTTTGTAATGCAGACATGTCACATTTAATGACATACTCAACCTAGAAGATACAAAAAATAAAAAAATAAATGAATGATTCTTATAAAGAAAAAAAAAGAATAACAGCCCTTTAATCACAAGTTAGCCTTTAACGTGTGCAGGAAATTCAAATAAGCTTGATAATATTAAATAAAAATAAATATACATACATACATACACACACACCCCTGTTCAATTTCTTGGTAACACAAATTGGCGACTGTTTTCAGCCGATGGCAGGCTAGAGTCTGCTTTTGGCTGATGCTACTCAGCCGGTCCAGGCTGGGGAAAGATTGCGACCATATGGTTGGGATCTACCCAGATACCTGGACCGACACCTGGTTCAGCCACTCAGCGATCTGCTGAGAGCCTGAGCCAGTTACTCCCTCCCCTCCACAGCCCAGTGTTCCAGTCAGCACTGGATGGGAAAGCAGGGAGCCGCTGACTGACAGTCGCGGAGAGGAGAGCTGAGCGGTCAGCGTTGTTTGATCACTCAGTTCTTACTGCAGAGTTGGTGGGGGACAGATGCAGCATCGGATGCTGCATACCCCTAGGTGAGTATAATGGTTTTGTTTTTTTTTATAAGTCCAGACTTCTCTTTTAAATGGCTTTCAACTATGTAACTCTTCAATTGGAAGTGTGTGTGTGTGTGTGTGTGTGTGTGTGTGTGTGTGTGTGTATGTATATATATATATATATATATATATATATATATATATATATATATATATATATCTCACACACACACATACATACATATACACCCACAGACAGGGAGATAGAGATGATGGAGATAGAGATGATAGAGAGGTAGAGATATAGATGGATATAGAGATATAAATCCGAAACTGGTTTAGAGCCACTCACTGGTCTTGCAGAGGAGGAAGATCAAAGACAGCAATGTCAAGTCTTGAGAAAGAAGGATTGAGATTCATTAAAATGT
The DNA here is from genome assembly GCA_018402905.1 of Glandirana rugosa. Taxonomy (NCBI): domain Eukaryota; kingdom Metazoa; phylum Chordata; class Amphibia; order Anura; family Ranidae; genus Glandirana; species Glandirana rugosa. The sequence continues at coordinate 869,992 of BLSH010450709.1, read as the reverse complement.
TGACAATAAAAACACTGCTATTTTTGATCTTCCTCCTCTGCAAGACCTGCGAGAGCCTCTGAATCAGTATTGGAATTATATGGCTTTCTTTGTGGGTGAGCACCTGGGCATATACTTCAGAGTGCCCTTTCTACCCTTGGAACAAAATATATATATATCTCACATGAACTAATCAAGTCTCAGCTGTGATTTTCTCAATTTATAAACATCTTACCTTTTCTGGCAGCTGAGCTTCCACTTCTTTCTTAAGCCTTCGAAGCAAGAAAGGGCGGAGGACTTTATGAAGACGACGAATAATTAGAATTGTTTCTTCTTCATTTAAATCCACCTAAATTAAAAAGAAACAAAATTGTGTCGAGAAGATTCTGATTCAAAACAGCAATGACAGCACACAGCTGAGGTCTAACCATAAAAATAGAGCTTTTGTACTTACTGTATGCTCTTATACAGGTCTGCTCCATACTATTTTGACTTGATGTACAGTATTTATGTCTGGTAGATTCTCTACACCAAATTATGTCTCATTCTTTTTGTGCTTTATCCTTATTGGTATGATGCAATTTTTTCTATACTCTTCTGTTATTGAAGTCTTATTGCTCTATTACTTATACTGTACTGAATCATTTAACAGTGTAAATTTCATGAGATAATTTAGAAGGGCCCGTTTAAGGGCAGAATTAGGGGCGGGCAGGGTAGGGGCTGGGTGTGTCAACTGGCGGCGAGTAACTCTTAAGTAACTCTTAAGGCCTGGCTAGTAGCTTATGACATGAAATTTTGAGCCCTGGGTTATGATAGATCTAGTAGTAGATTGTCACACATTCACCTGCACTCGTTCTGTAATGCTAAAAACGTTTAATCACTTATCCAAGCCACTTCTTCGGCTGAACTGAAGTGTCTTGGACAAACTATGAACAGTCTTCAACTTTATAGAACAAGTCCAGTTGAATGTGACCAACTACTACCAGATATACCACTTATATTTAAGTTGATCTTCAATCAACAGCTGTGTCCCTTAATGAGCAAAAGAGAAAAGACCTTATTTATCAATATCTGATTCTCTTCATAGAAACCAGAGTCAAGATTTACATTATATCTAAAATCCAAACTGACTATTTTGTTTTGGATAGAATACAGAATGTTTAGGAAAATCCCCTCTGACAGTTATCAGAGCAGGTGTCCTTATTGAAAGATTTTGCCTCGTTTCATGTCTTGGTTGAATTTTCCATCACATTCTATCCCCGTGGCAATGATCACAAGAATAGGGAAGGTGCATCTCCCCAGCAGGGATACAGATATTCTGTTTCTGCAGGCAGAGATGCAAGATTGCTTTTCTAGAACAACCAGTCTACAACTTTTCCAATTGTCTGGCCCAGTTACTTATACAGTGTTGGACTTACCTTCTCTCCAGTCATTGCAAAGGGAGCGTTGAACCACTGCTCAAACGTGCTGCAGCTCTTGAATATAGTTGGCAGCAGGAAGTTCAGAAGAGCCCATAGCTCGGGAAGCTTGTTCTGTAGAGGGGTACCAGTAAGAAGCACGCGACGAGGGGCCACATAGTGAGTATTAAGGACTTGTGTTAGCTTGCAGTGATGATTCTTCATGCGATGACCTTCATCTACAATCATATACTTCCAACGGATCTAGAAGGCAGAACCCAACACTGAGAACCAGCCATGTGGAAAACCATAGATCTCTTCAGATAGAGTAATGAAAATTTGCTCTTACCTTAGCCAGGATGTGCTTGTCTTTGATGATATATTCATATGTAGTAAGCAGAACATTAAATTTTCCACTGCGGAGTGTAGAAACGAACGCACGGCGAGCAGCGGGGGATCCCTAGAGAAGGTGGTATAGATTACGCAGAGCCCTGCATTGTGGATGCAAATTTATTTTGTACACTATACATTTTAATAACCTACCTTATATGATACTTTTACCACAGATGGTCCCCACTTGTCAAACTCATAAACCCAGTTAGATAGTGTCCTGAAATGGAAAGTTGTAAAGGATTAAAATTAGAGCCGACAGTACAGGCCTTCAGCTCATCTTAGAATGTTTGGGTGTGATGTGTGGGAATACCCCTAAGGGAAGAATACTGTAGGTTCCCGATATCCAATCTGCTGCTAAAGACCACATAATGCCCGTTGGTACATGTTGGGTGGACCTTGTACATCAGCAGTCTGTTTTGCTATGATAGCATTGATTTGTATAGGGAAAACAGCAGTGATCTCTACTAGCTTTGCGTAATTGGTCCCCAGGCGCTCACTGTATTTGTTAGCATGTCTTCAGTCTCTAACCAAACCTGTAGCATATCCACTATCATTTCCTCTAGTATAGCTGCAGCCTCTCGTGGTACTCTAACATTACTTATAGTGAACAATATATATTTGGTCATTTGGTGATGTAAGGAGCTATCCCCCTAAACCTCGTAAATTGACAACCGCTGCTTAAGGCTGGGTTCACAGCTATGCGAATTGGATGTGGGTTTCTCCGCATCCAATTCGCATAGCAGTGGATTGTGACCGGCTCTCTATGGAGCCGGTTCACACATCTCCGCTGCGGCTCCGGTGCCAACTGCACAGGGGTCCTGTGAGAGTCTTTTGGTCCATTTCTGGTCTGAATTCAGCCCAAAATTTGGGCTGAAATCAGACCTGAAAAGGTGAATGGAGACGCACCAGACCCCTGCTGTGAACCGCATGCGGCAATAGTGTAAACCCAGCCTGAGACAAAATCTCTATATTGAAGGTGAAGGACGGGTTCAGGTTTAACCTTCCTACCGCATATTAGTACAACATCTGCTACACATTGAGGGATATGTGTGTCTGTACTTGATATTTTTCAGTGACCCTCGGTTGGTCTTGGGACTGAGGATTGTCCTTGAAAGCCGTTGGCCCCTTTCACACTTGTGCGACCTGAAAGTCACACGATTTTACCACGATTTTCATGCGACTTGAAGCAATGCCTGTGTAATCTTGGTCTATGGACCTCATGATACTCATTGGAAACCAAGGGGTACAACTTGTCATGTGACTTTGCAGTCCCAAGTCGCAGGACAAGTCACACAAGTCTGAAAGGGGCCTTAAGTGATTGTAGAAGACCCGCACTGATTCGGGTTGGAATTACCATGTGGATTTTTTTTCTCCTTCTCTCTAACGCAATTGTTCCTCTCTGTTCCATTTAAAGCAACCTAGTTTTTTTTTTTTTTTTTTTTTTTTTTTTAGAGTGGGATAGGTTCCATCTGGGAGCACTAATTGGTTATCAACCAGTACAATTTAACTAGGGTAACCACAACTATAAGGTTTTCCTTCATTGGTGATCATTGCTTGATACATCTACTATAGAAGCATGGCAATGCTCTTGTAGTTTAGGTTATTTATTTTTGCATTTCAGGCCATTATTTCTTGTTTTGCTCTGATGGTCACACTATACCCTGCAATCCTGGTCTTCTTTGGGAATCTTGCAATCAATTCAGCCCTTCTCTTATTCTGGAGCATCTGGTAGGCCTGTCTCAAAGAGGAAGTAAACCCAGGAGTGGTTTACTTCCTCTATGTGCCCCTGTAAAGTAGATGCATAATGGGCTGCTATGCATCGCATAGTAACCCATTATGTGCCACTTACCTGAAAATGAAGCCTGCGGCGTTCAGTGATGTCCCCTCTCCTGGCCGCATCCATCTTCAGCCCCTCTTCCTTCCGGCGGCCGCGACTCTGGCACTGTGACTGGCTGGAGTCGCGTGACATCACTCCCACGCATGTGCACGGGAGCCGCCAGTTACGGCACGGTCGCAGTGGAGGAATGGCACACAGGCCGCTCCTTCACTGCGCATGTGCCGACAAGACGTCGGCACAGCTTCAACACTGCACATCTCCTGAACCATGCAGGTTTGGGAGATATGCAGGGCGCCTACAGGTAAGCCTTATTCTAGGCTTACCTGTAGGTTAAAGTGGTTGTCACAACCACTTTAACTCTGATCAATATATCAAATATTGGCTGACTAAAGTGTTCGCTCTCTTTATCTATAGAATCAGAAATATGCAGCATTCACAAAACTCCTGAGGAAGCCCTCCAGGGTGAAAACATGTAGAGCAGAAGCTGCTGCACTGCATGTTGTGTGATACATTTTTACCATCTTTTAACCTGTTATGAAATAAAGTCTATGTTTTATTGAATTTTACTTTGTGTGAACCAGTGGTTTTTGTGCTTTAGACAAAGGTTTAGAAATCTTGACGTCACTATGGGGATTATTTACTAATGCTGGAGGGTGCAAAATCAATCTCACTTCTGCAGAGAAACCAGCTTCTAAACTCAGGTTTTTCAATTAAGCTTTGGCAATAAAACCTGGAAGGGGATTGGTTTCTATGCAGAAGTGAGACTTTGCACTCTCTCTTTAATAAATAATCCCCAAGCCTCGCACCACCCAGAGTAAATAATACACTAAAGCCTCCTACACACGATCCGATTTTCGGACGACATTTCGTCCGTTTTTTTGTTGGATGCTAGTCTCATGATAAAAGTGAAGAACCGTACGAAAATTCTCGCACAACCAAATTCAACTTCAGCAGTGACGTAATGTGTTGAATAGTTTTGTATGTATTCTTTTGTAGCTGTAGTCTTGCTCTTACGATTTTTTTCGGATGAAAACCTTACTAATTGTACGAAAATCGGACGTTGTGGTCACATTCAACAAAAATGTTATAGTCTGCACATCCAGCTTTTGTCGTCCGAAAAATCAGAGTCAGCAGTCCAAAGCACCATACTAAAAATCCAAAAATATGCAGATCGACCCTCGTATGAAAATTACCGTATGAATTTCGCATCATATGTACGGGGCTTTAGTCATTACTCATCCATGGATTTTGAAGAACACAATACGTATATGTACAATAGTATGTGGAAAAGAAGCAATCTTCCATCATGTGAGATGAAGTCTATCTCGAGCAGAATGGAGGGGTTCTCTGTTCTAAAGCCAACAGAAGAGCTCTATCTTCAGAAAAGCTGTATATTGATACTTACGATAGTGGGACTATGATGAGGAATGGCCCGTTGATGCGTTTGTGTTCCATGAGGTATGTGATCAGAGCAATTGTCTGTATAGTCTTTCCGAGACCCATCTCATCAGCCAAGATCCCATTCAGATTATTGTTATAGAGCGACACGAGCCACTCCAGGCCTTTGATCTGACAATAGTGTAAGTACATGGTGTGAGAAGAAACAGTGATACAAATACTACAACAAATATTAGTTTTGCAAGTGAAGGTCTAATGATACATAGGGGGAGATTATTTAAAACTGAAGCAGCTGTGCATGGTAGCCAATCAGCTTCTAACTTCAGCTTGTTCTATCAAGCTTTGATAAAGAAAACTGGAAGCCGATTGGTTTCTATGCACAGCTGCACCAGATTTTGCATTATCCAGTTTTAGTAAATCTACCCCATAGATGATTTACGTTTAGCATGGTCAGCAATGTTAATCAAAATAACCTTGAAAATGTCTTGCTGAACCTGAAAGCATGCTGCGTTTACCAATCTACAAAAGCCCTTTAACCCCTTTATGACCATCTAATTTGCTGCAGCAAAATATGCAGCAATTGGGTGGCCGATGTTTATTTGCCGAGAATGTGCTCAGTGCATGCTCCCAGAATAAAGACCGAGCTGTCAGACACTTCTCAGCCTGAACTAAATATTGACATCCAGTGGGACCAGCTTCCAATCATGTGACCACTGTCAATCCTTCCTGCCCCGGGCGTTCAGAACAGTTTAAAATGGACAGGGTTAAAAGTGTTTTTTCCAAAAAGGATTCCCTAGTCCAAGCCCAAAGAACAAACAATGCCCCCACACAGGCGTGGAATGACAAGAGCTGTGCCTTGTTATAGGCCTTGCCTGTCTGCTCCACGAGAAAGTGAATTTGAGGTGTGTAACATGTCATTTACAGTAAAGGGAAAAAAGTATTTCATCCCCTGCTCATTTTGTACGTTTGCCAACTGGCAAAGAAATTATCAGTCTATCATTTTAATAGTAGGTTTATTTTAACAGTGAGAGACAGAAGGACAACATAAATATCCAGAAAAACGCATTTCAAAAAAGTTATAAAGTGATTTGCATTTTAATGAGTGAAATACGTTTTTGACCCCTTTGCAAAACATGACTTGGTACTTGATGGCAAAACCCTTGCTAGCAATCACAGAGGTCAGATGTTTCTTGTAGTTGGCCACCAGGTTTGCACACATCTCAGGAGGGATTTTGTCCCACTCCTCTTTGCAGATCCTTTCCAAGTCATTAAGGTTTTGAGGCTGACGTTTGGCAACTCGAACCTTCAGCTCCCTCCACATATTTTAGCCCATTCCAGACTAGTGTAGTTCTACATAATCTTGTCCTTGACATCCTTGGACAGTTCTTTGGTCTTGGCCATGGTGGAGAGATTGGAATCTGATTGATTGCTTCTGTGGACAGGTGTCTTTTATACAAGTAACAAGTTGAGATTAGGAGCACTCCCTTTAAGAGAGTGCTCCTAATCTCAGTTTGTTACTTGTATAGAAGACACCGGGGAGTGAGAAATATTGCTGATTGATAGAGGATCAAATACTTATTTCACTCATTAAAATGCAAATCAATTTAGAAGTTTTTTTAAATGCGTTTTTCTAGATATTTTTGTTATTCTGCCTCTCACTGTTAAAATAAACCTACCATTAATATTATAGACTGATCATTTTTTTTTTGTCAGTGGGCAAATGTAAAAAATCAGCAGGGGGATCAAATACTTTTTTCCCTCACTGTACTTTCCTTGAAGAGAGTAAAGGAGTGCTAAAACCAGGGGTGTCCAACAGGGTTCAGGAGGGATGCCGTGAAAGCATAGCTGCACAGCAATCAGAAGGAATAAGCTAGGCACAGGCATGAATAGAGAGACACCTTAAGCCCCCTGCTAGATACAGCCATGTGGCTGTACGTTGCCTTCTCTTACTTTTATAATAAAATAAAAATACAAAAAAACAAATAAATAAATAATGACGTTTTATTATCTTAGACAGATACTTTATCGGTGATTGTTAACTGACTTTTTCTGCTCATCAGCTGTCCTTACTGTTATTGTATTTTATGCGCAGCCCAAAACAATTCCTCTTGCTCCAATGTGGATAAGATCAAAAGGTTGGACAGCCCTGGCTTAAAGCGGTCGCCTACCCTGTGAAAAAAAAAAAAAAAAAAACCTGCAAGACAATAGCATAATGAGCTAGTATGCACCACATACTAGCTCATTATGAATTACTCACCTTGAAACGAAGATCCGACCGGCTGCTCGGTCCCTTCCCTCGGATCTTGCTTCCGGGTGCGTGGCTCCAGTGCTGTGACTGGCCTGAGCCACGAGACGTCTTTCCAGCAAGGTCCGGCGCTATGTGCCAGGCCTTTGCCTGGACATCACGGCGCATGCACCGGGACATACACGGCACATACGCAGTGACACCGCAGCTGCTTGGAGGGGGAATATCTCCTAAACCGTACAGGTTTAGGAGATATTCATTTTACCTACAGGTAAGTCTTATTCTAGGCTTACCTGTAGGTAAAAATGCCCCTAAAGGGTAGACAACCGCATTAAACCTTTCTAGATGGCAGTATGGTAGTCCAGTCAAATAGGTTATGAGCTTGTATTAGGCTGGCCATACATGGTGCCACAATTCCCCCATCAAACACAGACAGGGCTGACAGGGGAATCCCTCCTGGCGAGAAATTTTCTTCTGGCAGGGTCAGTCGAAAGAAGCAGTGATTATTGCTAGCGACTATAGCAGCCACTAGCAATAATCGCAAGAGAATCCGGCAGGCTAGTTGTACCCAAGCTGATCAACTTGGTATATTCAGCCTGCCCATTATCTGTTCAAATCCTGCTGAACCGGCCACAATTCGAACCGTGTGTGCCCGACCTTAGAGCTGGCAGATCTTGTAAGAGAAAAGGCTATTATAGGCGGTCCCCTAGTTGCAAACATTCGACTTACAAACGACTCCTACTTACAAATGGAGGGAAACAGGAAGTGAGAGGAAATCTCCCCCTAGGAAGGGAAATTCACTCCTGTAAGAGTTATTATGGGAAAATGGTGTCTCCACTGAAGCTTTATCACAAAGGTTGGTTTCCAAAACAACCCAAAATTTTCAAAATCCAATTATCATTGGGACAGGAAGTGAGGTGAAATCTTCTGAACAAAAACAGAGAGCAAAACAAACATTACAGGGGTGTTACCCCTTCCCTATGCTATCCAAAAAGCTTAAAAATAGTTTTTTTGGCTGAAGCTACACACTTAAAAAAATGTACCTGTTCCAACTTACAAACAAATTCAATTTAAGAACAAATCTACAGTCCCTATCTTGTTTGTAACCTGGGGACCGCCCGTAGTTTCTTAAATGTTACAAAGTTAGAAGTATGGTGATCTGATAAATGCCTGTCAATTAAAGAACATGTACTGTATGTAAATATAGAACTGTATTGGCTCACAGAGCTACAAGTCTTCCCTTCATCCTTACCTGGTACTGTTTGAGAACGCCATTCACCAAAAGGCTGGACTGCTTCTCTACTTTCTCACTAACAGCATGGGCAACCGCATAGTATGACTGTGACTGCGGGCCGGTAGGGGCAGCATGACATATGCTGTACTCGTCATCCACATCCTGACGGGCGCTCCTAAGGGTAGGAAGAGAATCATCTAATGGCATGACAGTCTTACTAAGCATTTGTAAATATGAATTCTAAAGCCGTAACAGGCAGTCTCACACCACACGTAATCATTCATCACTGAGCTGGATAAGCATGGAGGATATAACTGGCTTGTCTGTACCTTCAAGCCTATATATAGTAGGTTCTCGGTTAACTGT
>BLSH010450709.1:823212-850909 GCA_018402905.1 Glandirana rugosa | reverse complement strand
CTAGAACCCCCCCCCCCATCTCTCCCCACTATGCATGAAGGCCCCCCATTTCTCCCCACTATGCACAAGGACCCCCCCATTTTCCCAACTGAGCACCAGGACCTCCATTTTCCCAACTGAGCACCAGGACCCCCATCTTCCCAAATGAGCACCCCCATGTCCCCAGACTGAGCATGAGTGCCCCCTTTTGTCCCCCCTTAAAGACAATGCTGCATTTCTTTTTTAGGCAGGTATGTGGGGTTAGAGGGTAGGATCAGGGCAGGGTTGGGGGTCCCATCAGGGAGGCTGTATGTGGCCCCCAGGAAAGCATGTCACAGCACTGTCTACTCCCAGCTCCTGTACTGCCTATGAATGTTGTGATGCTACAAATCTTATGCGTAATCTTACAATGCTACAAAAATCTTAAAAGCAATCATTGAGGATTTAAAAAAGAACAGGGAAGACCACGATCCACCAAAGCTCACCATCAGACGACGCATTCTCTCCTTCTCGATCCTCTCATTCTCCTTCTTCTGTTCCCTTTCTGTGTTGGCATGGTACGTGGCCACAGCCTTTGTCAGCTTCTGGATCTTCCCTGTGACAGACCGGTGGAATTCCTTAAAGTCCTTGGCATGTTGGAGAATGCTGTTCAGATATTCCTAAAGGGGAAGAGAGGAAAATCAGGAGAAGTGAGGCTACATAATAATAAAAAAAAGTTCTACTATTGCTAACCAAAAACAGGAAAATCTCGGAAAAGACAACAGATCTTCTCATCTTGTGGAAGAAACTGTTCTTTTTGGGTTTTTATTATTACTCATCTATAATGTCTGCATACAAAAACCCAATTCATGTACCCAATTTTCTGCAGAAAAACACAAAAACCATAGATTTTCCAGCACACTGCTTTCTGTGACAAAGAATAATTTCTCCACTCACACATGCTGGAATGTTAAAATACATAGTGGAAGGGATTGTTAAAGGGATGGAATTAGGTTGAACTCCAAGATAATTAAAAAAAAAAAGTATTAATTTAATAAATCATTAAATACATTTTTAAAAAGACAAAAATAGTGCAAGTATCCGAACTTGACTAGAAATCAGCATCTACTAATTCCCTGTACAGCAAAGCTCAAAAAGGAGAATCAGCACAGGGTGGCAATTAATCAGTTGTGCTGCAGTGTTGATATTTTAATAGGGGCATGTTGAGGAGGAAAGAGCAAAGTGAGAGATAAGAGCTCATCAATCCGCTGTTTCTCCTTTTGTTGTTCATTTCCAGATGTAATATGAACAGGTCTCCTTTTCACCCTAATTAACTGCAGGAGAAAAATTAAGTCTCCTGCCCTATAAATCTGAGAAGTGGATGGACAGAAATACAAATCCTTTGGCATGAAAAAAGCTCCCTATCTTACATCTTCATATTTAAAAGGATTGTCTGAAGCCTTTCAGCATTAAAGCCCAACTCCGGGCAGATGATAAAACTATCCCCTTGCAGAGGGGCTGGGCCAGCACTGCAAGAGGGTAAAAAGTCATTTTGTCTAGGGCAGTGGTTCTCAACCTCAGTCCTCAAGTACCCCCAACGGGCCATGTTTTCAGGTTTTCCTTTACTGTGCATAACTGCTTTAAATCAATATCAAGAACATAGTACCGATAAGAGCTGTTTTATCTAAGGGAAGTTCCCAAAACATGGCCCATTGACTTGATACTTGAGGACTGAGGTTGGGAACCACTGGTCCAGGGGAGAGGAGAAACCCTTTTACTTATCTGATCCGCTACTCTGTCCCTCAGCATCCTCACATTCAGAGCAGCAGGGCTATGGACCTTGTATTGGTCTTGTTGACAATAGGACTCTAGAGCCCGGATGGCCAACCTGTGGCACGGGTGTCTCATGCGGCCCTTTGGCACTCTTTGTGCGGCCCTCAGGTTTCCCTATTGCCCTGTTGTAGTAGTGATCTCTAGCAGCCTCATTAAACGTGTCTCCAAGTCTATGTCTGTCACACTCCTATAGCATGGTTGGCCTCTGACCATCTCCTGGATCGGGTCCGCAGCCTCTGGCCATCTCCTGGATCATGTCTATAGTTCTTGGCTATATCCTGTTGTGGTCTCTGACACTGAATAATCACTGACTTTTATGAGTGGCCCTTTGGTGATGTTGGGGACCACACTTGAGGCCCTCCATACTAAGAAAGTGAACCACCACTGCTCTAGACTGCTAACATGTAGGGGTGCAGAAGCTGTGGGGAAACACAGGTAAGTAGATCTCCTTTTATTGTTCCCCTAGACATAAATGAGCAATTAACCCTGTGCAAGCACAGCCCCACTGCAAGGAATATTTTTTTTTGCCCAGAATTGGGCTTCAAGCTTCTGGCAATAACTATCCTGTTCTCTCTTTTAAAAGTGTAGCCTCACCAGAGCCAGTACACACAAAAGATGCCAAGGTAAGATTCACACTATGAAATGCAAGGGATGTATTGCCCCTTAAAATCATATTTTCAAAAGCGTAGAAGTGTAAACTGCCTTTAAAACAGGGAACTGCAATGGAAGCCATAGCAAACTTTCAAGGCAAAAGTCCCTTCTTCAGACTTATAAGCAATGATCATCAGCCAAGAGACAAGGCCTTTTGCCTTGTAAGCTTGCCGTTTTCCACTAGTTAGCCGATACGGGAATTGTTGATCTTAGGTTTGTTTCCATGTGGAAATAATACAATTTCTGCTGTAAACTGTAGATAACAGGAAAAAGAAATTTAACTACAGTAAGTCCCTTACATACGAACCTTTGAGTTGCGAACTTTCAAAGATGCGAACATTTGTAGGCACAGTTTTTTTTCTTTCATTCAACCCAGTGGACTGAATTAAACAAAAACGAACAGATTGCCATACCAACATAACTAATGCTGGTGCAATGATCTCCCCAGCTGTGCTATTGTGTTCTAACAGGGGGACTCCCCCCACCAGAACACACTGATCAGTGCTCACAGCCTTTGTCTGCAAGCACTGATCTTGGTCTTTGACAAAGCATGCCAGCCACGTGAAACGCGTCGCCTTTTGCCCCCGCCATTTTGCCTTTTGCTCGCCTGTACATGTTTTTAGCTCTTCAATAAATTTGGAATTTTGCATCAACTTGGGTGTGCAGCCATCCTATCTTCTACCTATAAGCACTGATCTTTGTTGGACTTACGAACGAGCTTCCGGAATAGAACTCGTTCATAAGTAGAGAACTTACTGGACAAGAATAGTCTGAGCGATCCTATTGGCTGATCACGCAGACAAGTTAAACGCAAATATAACTTATGTACGCGCTTTATCAGATTATAACTTTTAGAATATGATTTTGGTTAAAAGTAAGAGGCAACCTTTATTTCACAATGACAACTTTGTCTTTTCATGATCAAAGTATGCCGTAGCGTTCTCGCTCATTGTGCTCCTTGTAGGACTTTAGAAGCAAAGGGACAATAAACTTCTTTACCAGATCACCAGCTAGGGGGCTGATCAGACTTTTTCGTGAACAAGCCTGTCGATACCAACCTTGTCATAGCAAAGAAATGTATGCCATAATTCACAAACCCAATCTACACAGCTACTTGACCGGCAGTTAATTCAGTGATGACTACAGACCAGCGCATCACAGTCCAAGTTTCTCCTAATAATTGTTCATCACTTCCTCACCTGATGTTTCTGCCGTCTCTTGCGCTCCTGCTCAATCTTCTGCTGCTTCTCCAGTTTCTCTGTGATCCGAGCCTCACGCAGTGATTGCCGTTTACTGCGTTTGTAAGCCTTGGCGTTCAGCGCAGTCTCCAGAGCAGTGTCCCTTCTCATACAGACCACAACTTCTTGTCGCAGCTTGAAAAAAATTATACATATGGATGATCATTAAAAAAGATAATCTTAGGATGATGGTTCAAAATCAAAAAAGTTTCCTTAAAGTGTTACTAAACCCACAACAGTGAAATTAATCTGTATATGTAGTAAAGCATGCTTGTTATACTCACTGTGGAATCTAAGGGCTTAATCCTCCACATTGTGTAAAAAGACTGTTTGATCCTGTCTTCGCTGATCCTCCCCTTCTTCCACTGTCCCCTAATAATTTCCTGATAACACAGTCTATGGAGTCAGGCTGCACATGCTCAGTTTGGTGTGTATTGCTAGAGCTATTTTTTTCTTGGGAGGATGCATGTGATCAGCCCAGGGCCAATCAGACTGTCCAGACAGAGGGTTAGGGTCATGCAGTGTAATTAGGTCAATCAGGGGAGAATGAAAACTCCTCCTACAAAGTTTAACCAGTACTTGGCTGGACACTGCTAGAAGTCACAAGACTGCTCTAATTGCTGATGAGAAAAGGTTTTTAGCCATTTAGATTTACTAAAATAATACATTTTTATGTTCTGTGTACTGCGGGAGACCAGGTATAGTGAATGCAGGCTCCTGGGTTTAGTAACACTTTAACACATTTATACAATAGCATGCAAACCCACCTGTCTCTGAAAGTTTAAGAGACGCAAGGCTTTCAGCTCTATTGTAGCTTTGGTCCTAAGGTCACCAGCTAATGACCCTGGAAGGTTCTCCAGCTCCTGGATCCTGTGTGCAATGCGTGCCTGGAGTCTGCTCAGAAAACATGAATATTAAAAATGAAATGGAGTTGCAAGTTAAACATACCTTAAAGTAAAACTGGATATTGACATTCAAACACTGAGCTTCTTAAAGCAGTAATTGAAAGAAAAAAAAAAGAAAATCATCATAAATACACTAATATATATATAAATATATATCCCATCTTGCCAGATTTTCCTTCCTAGGTTCTTGCTCTCCAGTCATTTGAATGGCAGAGCCACGATGGTGTCACTCCCACGCATGTGCACGGGAGTCATCACGGCACCGCCCTCTACACTGAGAACACACTCAGTGTGCCCTGAATGCAGAGCATCACTGTGTACGCACAGTGGCGTCATTGGCTAGAGCCGATGTGAATATCTAAGGCTAGGTTCACACTGCAGTTGTTGCGTTTCGAGGAGTGGTTTGTGTTTTTTTCCCCCACACATTTTGCCACATTTTTAATGGGTTTTGGGGATGTGTTAATGTTGCTAGGAGGCAGTGTTTTGTCAGGCAGGAAAACATATGAAAAATGAAAGTATATGTGTTTTCCATGTATTTTTGATGCAATTCTATTGAGCCAAAAATGCACCAAGCGGTGTGTAAAAAAAATTCCCTACACCTTTCCAAACAAAGCACCGGTGGAACCTGCATAGATGTGAGCTATAGGAACTAATGGTAAATGGACTGCAGTGCAATTCTGCAGACGCACTGAAAAACGCATAGGTGTGAACCTAGCCTTTATGGCGCAAGTTTAGGAGATACTCACTGTACCTACAAGTAAGCCCTATGAAATTACCTGTAGGTAAAAATGAGAACAATACTGCTTTAAAGCATAATTTTGTTTTTCAACAAACCCTTACTGATCCCTGTAGCTGTAGTCACCATGGAGTAATTTATCCCAAAAGTTTAAAGTAAAGAGCATCTTCACCTATATTTCAGCAGCTCGGCTTCCCTTGTTCCCATCTCAAGTCACCCTGGTCGCCCTCTCAGCAAGGACTCGCTTTCTAATGTGAACACCAAGGAGGACGAGCACTGAAGAGGGGAGTGCTGAGAACCATCTTGAAAAACTTCATTGCTTCTGGAGAAACGGAGGATGAATTGCTCCATGGCAAAGAAAACTAAAATCTCTACTTGGGAGAGGAGAGAACATCTATGCACATCAACAAAAGGACAGCATGACCCAAGCAAACCCCAGAAATGGAGGCTGCAGATGCTCACGTACTCCTCAAAACACAGTAAGGTCTAAAAGGTACATGGATTTAAGAAATGGGACTGGCCATGACTAAAGGATGCCTGAAAGCTGAAGAGAGAATGGAAGGTCCCAGGAGCCCCTTCTGTAGAAAGGTCAGGAAATTCAGATTGGTTGGAGAATTATGTGCCCTGGTAGGAAAAGTCTCAGGAGCTACCCATCACAATGTCCTCTCTCCTGGTGGTAATCAAGGGTAAACCCCTTCATAGTTTAGAAAAGATTAAAGCTCTGTTCACACCATGCAGGTGTAATGGAGCACGCACACGTCTTTGTCAGAAATTGTGCCTCACTGAACTGCGGTTTTGGCACATGCAAAGACATCCATGTTAGCACATGCATGGTGGGTGCTATTAGGAATTCATGGAGCCACCACACCGCAGATAACGAAAGGGACCAACTTCCCCTTAGTGTCCCTAAAGGTCTATGTGTCCCGTTAGATGATGATTTTTAAAACAAATACAGAAAACTACACTTTTTCATACTTGCTTGAAATCGGTTTTGAACACTTCAGTACCGGGCACTTACACCCCCTTCCTGCCCCATGCAAAAATTTCAGCTTTCATCGGTGTCGCACTTTGAAGGACAATTGTGTGGTCATGCAACACTGTGCCCATATGAAACTTTTATCTTTTATCTTTTTCTTTTTTTTTTTTTTTTTTTTTTTTTTTAGACAAAGAGATTTATTTTGGTATTTAAACACCACTGGGCACTTTATTATTTGCTAAACCACAAAAACTGAACATTTTGAAAAAACAATTTTTCTTTGTTCCGGTTAAAAATTTTTTACAAATAAGTAAATTTTCTTCTGCACCGATAGGCACTGGGGAGACGGCACGGATCATCAGTGTAAATGTGCCCTTGACGGTTATCGGCTCTCCGTTCCTCACAAAGTGAGGAAAGGAATGCTGATAACTGGCAAGTTCGTTTACATGTGATCAGCTATGATTGGACACAGCTGATCACATGGTAAAGGGCCACTGTGTTAGGCCCTTTACCACGATCTGTGATCACAAAGCGCATGTGGAAAGAGTGTTCTGGGAGGACATCCATAGATGCCCTCCCAGAATAAGAGACCCGCACTGTAGCCGTCTTTTGGCTATGGTGCAGTACTGAGGTGGGTAAAGTCTATTTCTGCACACCATTACTATGACACTATACACCTTGTTTAGTAAAGTTTTAAAACAATCTTATTCTATGTACGATTGCATACAAATGGACTGAAACCAGCACAAATTGGAACTTACCGATATTCCCTTTCCTGCAGCACTTCCACTGGATCCAGGCCCCGGGGTTTCTGGATAGGAGTGATGCGGTTGGCTTTGGAGTGAAACTGGACCATCGGAGGAGGCTGGGCTGGCTGACCTGGTGACTGTGTCTGGGGTGGCATGACGGGTGAAGCGGCAGGAGGCACGGCAGGGGGTGCAGGTGAAGGCCGGCCAGTTGGCTGTGGGGGAATCAACTTCTGAGGTGCAGTGGCTGGGGCCGCAGCATTGGCCATGGGACCTGCAACACCACACAAAGCCCAAGCTATAACTTAGCACAAAGATGCCATTTATCTAGCTGTTCAACCATCAGGACTTAGGCTCCATTCACACTTGTGCAACTTGCCATGCAACTTTGGACACCAAAGATGCATGACAAGTCGTTCCCCCGTGTTTTCCAATGATACCCATTAATATATGCAGCAACTTCAAAGTAGTTTATGCACTACATTGGTCTGACTTTCATGCAACTTGAAGGCCATAGACTTCAATGTAAACCCTCAAAAGTTGCATGAAAGTTGTAACTGAATGTTATACAATGCAACTTGTGTGCAACAGTTGTCCATTATCACTGGTCAAAGCCAAAGTCGTATCCAAGTTGCACCCATCCAATGTTGTGTCAAAGTTGCACTCAAAAGTCGGCGCAACTTTAGAGTCGCACAAGTGTGAATGGAGCCTAAACCTATATACCCAGCTGCCATCCAAATTATTTGGACATAAGACTTAATGCTGATACATAACATTTTTATTTACTGCAAAACCAAACTGACAGTTTTTTTTTTCTAACCCCTTTAAATTCTGTGCAGAAGCAGCAATAATGTTTTCCCTTTTCTGTGTTGGCTGTGGGGACAAAAAAAAAAAAAAAATCGAACAAACACCCTACAATGTCCGTAAATGGTCAGATTGTGCGAAGCTCTATATTTTGTGCAATGCAGGGAGACATTTCTGACCTCCTGGGGGCGACAAAGAGCTTCTCTGGTGATCAATGCTGCCTGTTGTCTAATACAGAGGCTATTTTCTGAAACCGGGATCAAGACTACACTAGGAAAACACATCAGGGTGACCTGCCCATGAATTCATTTCCACTCTGGCACAGCAATCCAGCTTTCCTTTAACAGATACAATCAAAAGAAGAGCACTAGCATATTCAATATTTTGGTATAACCCACAGAGTAAAATAATGACACATTGACTGTTACCTGTGGTCCTGCAGGATTGCAAGCAACCTGCACACACATACCTGACCCCACACCAATACTAACCAAAATAGTATGCCCAGCCAGATCATTTCAAAGCAGATCACAGGAGGTGCCATCAGCCAACGTGGAAACCACAATTTGCAAATTGTACAATCAGGGACTTTGTATGCCAACACCAAATCCCTTCTGCGGCACAGCGCAGATTTGTTTTATTACTTGATTTAGAAAGGAACTCTTACATGCCAGTTTTCTTTTAAGTAGGCACCAAGGTTTCACAACTACTTTAACTTGCCATTAGGGGAACTCTTATTGGACAAGGTGTCAGGAGATGGATTGGGTTTAGCCTGAGGGTTAGGCCCCGATTGAAAGTGTGATACTAACTCCGAGGCGTACAGAGGGTTTTATGGCCATCTAAGCATTTCACTGCCACTACAGCAGGATTTCCCTCTAATGCCAGACAGAGCTGTGTGATCAGAAGGCTGGATGGACAGAAACAGAAATCCTTTGGCACGTAAAAGTGTTACCATATACAGTGCTTTGAAAAAGTATTCATACCCCTTCAACTGTTCCACATTTTGTCATGTTACAACCAAAAACTTAAAATGTGTTTTATTGGGATTTTATGTGATAGATAGACCAACACAAAGTGGCACATAATTGTGAAGTGGAAGGAAAATGAAAAATGGTTTTCAAAATTTGTTACAAATAAATGTAAAAAGTGTGAGGTGCATTTGTATTCAGCCCCCTTGAGTCAATACTTTGTAGAAGCGCCTTTCCCTGCAATTACAGCTGCAAGTCTTTTTGGGGATCTCTCTACCAGCTTTGCACATTTAGAGAGGGCATTTTTGCCCATTCTTTGTAAAATAGCTTAAGCTCTGTCAGATTGGATGGAGAGCGCCTGTGAAAAGCAATTTTCAAGTCTTGCCACAGATTCTCAATTGGATTTAGGTCTGGACTTTGACTGGGCCATTCTAACACATGAATATGCTTTGACCTACACCATTCCATTGTAGCTCTGGCTGTATGTTTAGGGTTGTTATCCTGCTGGAAGGTGAACCTCCACCCCGGTCTCAAGTCTTTTGCAGACTAGAACAGGTTTTCTTCTAAGAGTGCCCTGTATTTGGTTCCATCCATCTTCCCATCAACTCTGACCAGCTTCCCTGCCCCTGCTGAAGAAAAGCATCCCCACAACATGATGTTGCCACCACAATGTTTCAAGGTGGGGATGGTGTGTTCAGGGTGATGTGCAGTGTTAGTTTTCCGCCACACATAGCGTTTTGCTTTTAGGCCAAAAAGTTCAATTTTGGTCTCATCTGACCAGAGCCCCTTCTTCCACATGTTTGCTGCGTCCCCCACATGACTTCTCACAAACTGCAAATGGGATTTCTTATGGCTTTCTTTCAACAATGCCTTCTTCTTGCCACCCTTCCATAAAGGCCAGATTTGTGAAGCAATATTTGTCCTGTGGACAGATTCTCCCACCTGAGCTGTGGATCTCTGCAGCTCCTCCAGAGTTACCATGGGGCTCTTGGCTGCTTCTCTGATGAATGTTCTCCTTGCCCGGCCTGTCAGTTTAGGTGGACGGCCATGTATTGGTAGGTTTGCAGTTGTTCATACTCTTTCTATTTTCGGATGATGGATTGAACAGTGCCCTGTGAGATGTTCAAAGCTTGGGATATTTTTTATAACCTAACCCTGCTTTACACTTCTCCACAACTTTATCCCTGACCTGTCTGGTGTGTTCCTTGGCCTTCATGATGCTGTTTGTTCACTAAGGTTTTCTAACAAACCTCTGAGGGCTTCACAGAACATCTGTATCTATCCTGAGATTACATTACACACAGATGGACTCTATTTACTAATTAGGTGACTTCTGAGGGCAATTGGTTCCACTGGATCTTAGTGGTATCAGAGCAAAGGGGGCTGAATACAAATGCACACCACACTTTTCAGAGATTTGTAAAAAAATTGGAAAACCATTTATCATTTTCCTTCCACTTCACAATTATGTGCCACTTTGTGCTGGTCTATCACATAAAATCCCAATAAAATACATTTACGTTTTTGGTTATAACATGGCAAAATGTGGAAAATGTTAAGGGGTATGAATACTTTTTCAAGGCACTGCATGTATTTCAACTGTCTACCTAGCAGATCTGCTCATCTGCAAGCATTAAAAATACCCCTTCAAACTTTCACAATAGCCTTGTTTTTGTCTGATACTTGTGAAAGACACAAAACGGGGGGACTCTTTTTGTCTATACTGCTGTACTGTTATAAATAAAAATGCCTGAAACCAAAAAATGTATTAATTAATTTATTTATTTTAAGAAATCCATAGCTGCATTGCTCTGATTTTACACTGCCTTGGGTTTGACTTTCAAAACGCCCCTATCAAGTACTGTCCATGTTACCTTCAGGCCAGGGTTTAGGAGGAGCCCCTGGGGGGTGTCCTGGCATCCCAGGAGGAGCTCCGGACGGTCCTGGGGGTGGCATGGCAGGTCCTGCCATTCCTGTAAAAGATAACAGAAGACAAGTGAAAAAGCGCATAAGACACATGAAAAAAGCAAAGGAGGATGGCTCCAACCAATTAATAAGATGTTTCCCTACATTTGCCAATTTTTGTATTGAACAACAGTCCTTTTACCCTATATCGGGCACAACTAAATGGCGGACCGCGGACCGGATCCGGATCTAGCCGCTGTTCCATCCGGATCCACGGTCACACTACTTAGGAGCCACAGGCAGAATGCCAGCGAGATGCCACGTCGCATGCGCATTAGGTCACGAAGACGCGTTGGCCATGCCTGAGGACGTCCCATGTTAAACGCAAGGGCACAGCTGCGATGGATATCAGTAAATGACAGATGGACTACGGGCGCAGGGGAGGAGGGATACATGAAGTCAAGGACAGGCGAGCACTGGAAGTCTCCTACTCGATGCCGAGAGAGGGTACAAATGACACCGAAGCCACGCGAGGATGGCCAAATATGGACACAGTAGAATGTGAAGAGGGGCAGTGCAGTGAGGGGGAGGTGTGGTGTAAAAGTAGGGAGCAGTGCTGGGGAGGGAGTGATGTAAAGGAGGACAATGCTGTTGAGGGGGGTGTTAATGTGAGGAGAGCAGAGCATTCTATTGTGTGGGGGGGGGGGGTGATGATGCGAGAGGGAGGCAGCACTGTGGGGGGAGATGTAAAGGGAGGTCAGTGATTGGGGGGGTGAAGGGGGCACAGCTCTGTTAGGGGGTGATGTGAAATTGGCAGGGGACAGTACTGTGGGGGGAGGGATGTGATGGGGCAGAGGACAGTACTGTGGGGCGGGGTGATGATTTCAAGGGAGTTGAGGACAGCTGTGAATAAAGGGGGGGGGGGGGTGATGTGCAGGGGACCTAAGAACATTATTGTGAAGAAAAATTGATGTGTGGGGGGAACCGAGGACACTGAATTAAAGGTTTGTGATATCGAAAGAGTGCTGAAAATAATTTGGTTCAAGAAAATTTTACTGGTTGGACCTCTGAATTTTAATTCAATACCCCTGCCCTAGATTATATTCAGAATTGTGCTCTTACCATGAGGTCTGTTGTAGTTGGGTGGCACAGGTCCCGAGGCAGGTACTGGGCCAGTCCCAGAGGCTGCAGGTGGAGGTAGTGTTGGCATCTGTTGTTGCATGCCCGGCATGGGCCTTTTGCCTTGCACAGCCATCTGTAAGTGGTCAGGTAATGGTTGACCCCTGGCCAGCATCTTGTATGCCATTATCTGCGCTCGTAACTGATGCAACTGATTCTGGTTAAAAGGGGTTGGACTGCGGCTCGCCTGCTGTTGTTGCTGCTGCTGTTGTTGTTGTTGTTGCTGTTGCTGCTGAGGGTCTGGGTTCTCCATGGTCACTCCTCCTGAGCTAGAGGGGATTGGAGGTCCAGGTGGTGGGCCATTTGAGGGCACTGGGCTTGGGACATGCTCCGCGCTGCCCAATGGAGACGGGTAGCCTAAAAGACATTAATGAATATTTACCAAAAATAAATAAAATACCAAACTTGGTATTAAACAGTCTATTAAAATGATTCTCTCTGTAGAAAGCATCTTTCACCTGGCCACACCCTTGTCAGTAAGGGGACGCAATGGCATTCCCAATAAGCCTTGCATCTTTTCCAATAATTTTTTATTTAGAGTTTACAAATCGAATTCCGAGACAAAAGATTGTTCACATAGGACAGGTATTACAATATACCGAAGGATACATCAAGGTACTAGAAATATGAACATAATGATATATTCCAACAAATATACCCGATATATTGCTTCGCTCTATGAGCTGTAACTAAACAGTAGATTAAAGTAAAGAATAAATAAGAGTTGACCTAACAAGGCTTGCATCTTATTGGTCAATATATACCCCCAACTTCACCTACGGGATTTATTGAAAGAATAGCATCACTACTATAAGAGGTGCAATACCTTGTTGAACTAACTGGCCGCATTTCCATCCAACTATATCCCATCTTTACTATATATGATATCTGCAATCACCTTAGGGTGCTCCTGGGCCTCCAAATGAAGAGCAGCCAGATAGGATGGTTGAGGATTCTCCAATCAGGCAAGTCTGGCACTTGCATCTTGGCACTACATAAAGAATTGCTCGCAACTGGTGCAGAGGTGAGCAACTGCAGCAGAATAGGGCTCAGGGCTTAGTTTAACGGTTATCTTAAAGCAGAACTAAAGTGTAAACCAGCAAAATGTGAGCAGGCAGGCCATCACAGAAAAAGACATGGTATTGTCTCTTCCGCAACAACTTACCCGTCCTTTACAATGTACACTGGCTTTTCACAACTTACCGGTCTTCTTTACAACATACAATGGCTGGCACATGTGCAGCACTGGGTACATTCTCGGCACAGTGCCTAGGTGCTGGGTTGAATGAAGTCCTCCCAGCAAAGATATTAACAGTTGTGTGAAGTACAGACCTCCTGTCCCTTTTCTCAGTAAAAGTTATTCCCGAGCAGAAGTTAAAACACGTCAAGAAATTTAATGTGTCCTACCACGATGCTCTTCCCTCTAAGCTCCACCAATTCTCCCCTGCTAGGTTGTAGATGGAGCATAAAGTTGCCCTTCAACTTCACACAGAGTATGAGCAATCCTTCCTACCCACATGAAGTCAGGTATACCTTGAGAGTGCTGATCCATTGGACTTGGTGGGGGTCCCATACCAGAGTGTCCACCAGGCCTCATTGCCATCCCTTTTATCTGGTTATAACGTGGGTCTTCCGGCATGATCTTCTCGTGTATGGATTCCATCGGCTAACAAGAGAAAGAGATGAACCCAAGACAATGAGGAACTGCAGGCTCCCTCTATTAAGCACAGTAAGGGGTCAGGAGGATTACATTTATGGGATAAAAAAAAAAAATCAGATTTGAAGAGGGAAAGGAGAAGTTAGTAGAAAAAGGGGATAGAGGGTGGTTTGAGGTTTTAGAGGTAAAAGGGTGGGGGGAGCTAGAGGAAATGTACAGAGCAGGAGGTATCTTTGATCAAAGGAATAAACAATATTCTGGAGTATGTCTTAAATCCACCAAGAAGAATCAGATTTGCTGAAATTTCCCTTCAAAGTTTTGAAAGAAAAGAGGTAAATTCCTGCATGCGCATGGTGCCCCTAATTCTGGAGAATCACTAAGTCTACTAACTTTAACCACGTTAGGTCTCCCTATAGTAGTTTTACTGGTACAGGGCGACACCTGAGCGAGCCGACACTTGCGGGTAGGTGGCACACATGCCGCCGCCTCTATACCACTGTGATTACACAGAGTGAAAGCCAATCAGCAGGTGCAGGGTACTGGATGTCCTCTGGCACCTGCTGATCGTCGGGCGAGCATAATTCGTTCCGGAAACATGCTTGTATTCCAAAGCACTCTTATATCAAAGCGAATTTCCCCATAAGAAATAATTGAAACTCAGATGATTCGTTCCACAACCATTTATTCAGAAGTCCTTCAGTCAATCCAGCAGGAGCCACAGATTATAAAAGAGAAGAGAGGCGCCTCTAAGTGTAGCAATATGGTTACATGTAATGAAGGTAAACCATTTAGCAACTCACATGGTTGATGAATAAAACAGGCACATCTAAGTATGCAGGCATCCGGGGTTAAGCTGTCCACAGACCATCCCCCGCACCGCCAGCTCTCACCGCTGTCAGTCTGCAATTGTGACTGCAGTAGAGCGGTCTGAAAGCGAGACTTGAAGGGATGACGTTGATGGGGATGCAGAGGACGGTCTATGTGGAGAGCTTTACCTCGGATGCCTGCACACTTAGATGTGCCTCTTTTAATCATCAACCATGTGAGTTGCTAAATGTTGTACCTTCATTACATGTAACCATATTGCTACACTTAGAGGCGCCTCTCTTCTCTTTTATGCTCAGTTGTGACGTGACGCTACTTGTAAATCAAGAAATCGCTTATCAAGTCAAAATGTATAATACAAAAATTATTTGCTGGTCTTGCAAAAAACACTCTCAGACCAAATTACTCTCTCTATATAAAGTATCTTACAAAAGTGACTACATCCCTCACATTTTTGTAAATATTTTATTATATCTTTTCATGTGACAACACTGAAGAAATGACGCTTTGCTACAATGTAAAGTAGTGAGTGTACAGCTTGTATAACAGTGTAAATGTGCTGTCCCCTCAAAATAACTCAACACACAGCCATTAATGTCTAAACCGCTGGCAACAAAAGTGAGTACACCCCTAAGTGAAAATGTCCAAATTGGGCCCAATTAGCCATTTTCCCTCCCCGGTATCATGTGACTCGTTAGCGTTACAAGGTCTCAGGTGTGAATGGGGAGCAGGTATGTTAAATTTGGTGTTATTGCTCTCACTTTCTCATACTGGTCACTGGAAGTTCAACATGGCACCTCATGGCAAAGAACTCTCTGAGAATCTGAAAAAAAGAAGAATTGTTGCCCTGCATAAAGTTGGCCTAGGCTATAAGAAGATTGCCAAGACCCTAAAACTGAGCTGCAGCACGGTGGCCAAGACCATACAGCGGTTTAATAGGACAGGTTCCACTCAGAACAGGCCGCGCCATGGTCGACCAAAGAAGTTGAGTGCACGTGCTCATCATCATATCCAGAGGTTGTCTTTGGGAAATAGATGTATAAATGCTGCCAGTATTGTTGCTGAGGTCGAAGGGGTGGGGGGGTCAGCCTGTCAGTGCTCAGACCATACACTGCACACTGCATCATATTGGTCTGCATGGCTGTCATCCCAGAAGGAAGCCTCTTCTAAAGATGATGCACAAGAAAGCCCCCAGTTTGCTGAAGACAAGCAGACTAAGGACATGGATTACTGGAACCATGTTCTGTGGCCTGATGAGACCAAGATAAACTTATTTGGTTCAGATGGTGTCAAGCGTGTGTGGCGGCAACCAGGTGAGGAGTACAAAGACAAGTGTGTCTTGCCTACAGGCAAGCATGGTGGTGGGAGTGTCATGGTCTGGGAGTATATGAGTGCTGCCGGCACTGGGGAGCTACAGTTCATTAAGGGAAACAATAATTGCCAACATGTACTGTGACATAATGAAGCAGAGCACGATCCCCTGCCTTCAGAGACAGGGCCGCAGTGCAGTATTCCAACATGATAACGACCCCAAACACACCTCCAAGATGACCACTGCCTTGCTAAAGAAGCTGAGGGTAAAGGTGATGGACTGGCCAAGCATGTCTCCACACCTAAACCCTATTAAGCATCTGTGGGGCACCTCAAACGGAAGGTGGAGCGCAAGATCTCTAACATCCACCAGCTCCGTGAGGTCGTCATGGAGGAGTGGAAGAGGACTCCAGTGGCAACCTGTGAAGCTCTGGTGAACTCCATGCCCAAGAGGGTTAAGGCAGTGCTGGAAAATAATGGTGGCCACACAAAATATTGACACTTTGGGCCCAATTTGGACATTTTAACTTAGGGGTGTACTCACTTTTGATGCCAGCGGTTTAGACATTAATGGCTGTGTGTTGAGTTATTTTGAGGGGACAGCAAATTTACACTGTTATACAAGCTGTACACTCACTACTTTACATTGTAGAAAAGTGTCATTTCTTCAGTGTTGTCACATAAAAAGATAGAGTAAAATATTTACAAAAATGTGAGGGGTGTACTCACTTTTGTGATAATAAATCATTCATAATTCATTCATGCTCATGCTGAAAATTAGCTTCATGTGGGACTCAAATGGAGTTTAATGGGACTTCATTTAAAAGACACATGCTGCCTTTAGTTGTACTTTAAAGGAAAAGTTCACCTTTGCAAATAAATAAATAAATAAATAAATAAATGCATATTTGCTGGTAAAAAATGTGTATTTTTTTTATTTATCTATTTTTTTAACTAGGAGCCTGCAAAGCATTGCACCTGTGATCAGCAGATTGCGGGTGCAATGCAGGACTCTTGCAGACTGTCAGTGTAAGCTGTCTGCTCATACCTCGTACAACACACAGACACACTGACCAGAAGGGACAACAAACTACCTAGAGCACTCAACAGTGCCCTGATAGCTCATGCCCGCAAAGGCTGTTGGGACTTGTAGTTCATTCATTCACAGACCTCCACAAATGCCACGAGAGTTTCTCACCTTGTGCATCTGATGCATGTTCTCTGCAGGATATCCGCTAGGTCCCTGGGGAGGGATTTGAGGCCCGGGGCTTGGTCCCATCATGCTGTGCGCTGATCCAGGAGATGGCCCGGGGCTAGGGCCCAGCATAGCACCAGGAGAAGGCCCTGGCCCGGGGGACTGCACAGGCCTAGGGGTGCCCCCCACAGGCGGATCGGGGGTGGACATTGCTTTCCAGAAGAGATTTAGTCAGTCCCAATCTGTGAAAGAATAAAATACTCATTAGCACTGAAAGAGAAAAAGAAAAAAAAAAAGAAGACTACAGTATAACTATTCTAATGCAACTACTAAATAAAACAGATCCTTATGAGCTAAATTTGCCCTTTTGTCAGAACTTTGTGTTTACAGGAGTTGGATTTCATAAAATAAAGTAAGCCATAGATGATGCAATTTGAAAATCACTTGATTTCTCCATCAACGCCGACTGTGTTGATGGCGGAAGCCCTCCTGCAGCACTATTGTGTTCTGCTGGCAGAACACATAATTACTAATGGTGGCTATAGCTGCAGATAATAACCGCATGCAAAAAAATCAGACAGGCTGGTTGTAATGAAATGGATCAACTTCAGTACAACCAGCCTGCCCATAAATGGATCGAATCTCGACTGCTCCCTGCTAAACCAGCTGAGATTTGATCCATCTATGGCCGACTTAAAGGAGTTGTAAATCCTTAGGGTTTTTCGCCTTAACGCATTCTATGCAAGCAGGACTCGGGAGCATGCCCGCACGAGTGCCCCCCGTGGAAAGTGGCTCTCCGTGGGGGCACTCCATGAGGAGAAGAAGCCAGGAGCGCTGCCAGGGGACCCCAGAAAAGAAGGATTGGGGCCACTCTATGAAAAACCCTTGCACAGATCAGGCAAGTAGGACATGTTTGTTATTTAAAAAAAATAAAAACCAAACCTAAGAAACAAACGTGCTCCTGTGTAGTGGTTTTGTACACAGCAGCCCAGATCCTCCTCTTCTCGGATCCCCCACCAGCACTCCTGGCTCCTCCCAGGTGCCCACACAGCAAGCAGCTGGTAATGGGGGCACCCGAGCTGAGCCGCTGCTCTGTGTTCATTTACACATGGAGCCACGGTTCAGCCCCACCCCCTCCGTCTCCTGAACATGGCTGGATCAAGAAGAGGCTCACGCAAGTATTGGAGGGGGGGGGGGGGGGAGCTGCTGCACAGGTTTTTTTACCTTCATGTATAGAATGTAGAGATGCACCAAAATTTTGGCGGCTGAAACATGTCGCCTGAAAATGGTGTTAGCAGCATTTTGCAGATAAGAGAAAAAGGCGGCGATAATAGCACTGAAAATGCACGCAATTTTTCCTCAATTTTGACGTGGCTTTACTATGCTTATGTTGAGTTTTTCATAGGTCACGCGACTCAAAAACGCAACATGGGTGCGTTCTCGCTTTCATTTTTCGGCCAAGGGCATCCTTTCGGCTCCAAAATTTCCCTTCGGTGCACCTCTAATAGAATGCATGACGGTAAAAGAAAAAAAAACAAACAAACCCTTGTGCCTTTACAACCATTTAAAGAGGAAGTAAAGTCTTCCTCTTTAATTGTACCCACAGGTAAGCCTATAATAAGGCTTACCTATAGGTGCTGTAAATATCCCCTAAACTTGCACCGTTTAGAAGACATTTACTAGATAAGCTGCCATCGACGCATGCGCACTGAAGGAACGGTCTGCTCGTGCCATTTTTTCAGGGCCCGTGCTGTGACCGGCGGCACCCGCACCCATGTGTGGGAGTGACATCATCACGGTGTCGGCCAATCACAGCGCCAGAGCCTGCGAACCCGGAAGTAACTCTGGGGAAGATGTCGGCCATGTCAGTGGTGTGCGGGCGCCGCTGCAGAGCATCATTCTAAGATAAGTGTTTCATAATGAGCTAGTAGCTCATTATGCCTTTGTCTTGCAGGGGTTTTTTTGGGGGGGGGGGGGCTTGTCATCTGACGGCGGCTGCGAGAATGAGTATCATGTGCGCACGCTCACTGTATTTCGGGGGAGCGGGTAGGGTGGACTCCATGTCTGTCGGCTACTCACGATCGCTCCCCAGAATGACAGAATGGGGTCCGTGTATGTAAACAGGGCTCTCCGTTCTGACAGAGGGGGAAGGGATATGATCGCATATGATCACTCCCCTCCCCCAGCCATCCCAGCCCCCATACAGTTAGAACATATACAGGGAGCACAGTTAACCCCTAGACCACCCCCTGCAGGTTTACCCCTTCCCTGCCAGTGACATTTATACAGTAATCAGTGCATTTTCATAGCATTGATCGCTGTATAAAATGTCATTGGTCCCAAAAAAGTGTCAAAATGGTCGGATATGTCCGCTGCAACATCGCAGTCCCCATAAAAATCGCAGATCGCCGCCATTACTAGCAAAAAATAAATAACTAAAAGCCCCATAAATGAATCATTCGTAAAGCGCGGCAACTTTTGGCAAACCAATCAATATACGCCGACTGCGATTTTTTTTTACCAAAAATATGAGGAAGAAAATAAATCGGCCCCAACCGATGAAAAAAAAAGTTCTTTTATATTTTTTTTGGATGTGTATTATGGCAAAATGTAAGAAATTTTTTTTTTTTTTTTTGCAAAATGGTCGCTCTTCTTTTGTTTATAGCGGTGATCAGAAATGACGCAAAGGGGATCAAATACCACCAAAATAAAGCTCTATTTGTGGGGGAAAAAAAGGACACAAATTTTGTTTGGGTACAACGTCGCACGACCGCGCAATTGTCAGTTAAAGTGACGCAGTGACGAATCGCAAAAAGTGTTCTGGTCCTAAACTGGGAAATCCTTCCGGGGCTGAAGTGGTTAAGAGAGATCACCCACGCAGAGGTTTTCATGGAGTCGCTGGATGTCAAGATTTGCAGCAGTAAAGCACAACCATTGTAAAGCAAGAAGCAGAGCCTATGTAATTGTGCATGCTATAATTATTAAAAAATAAATAAATTTAAAAAAAAAACACACCCCCCGACATAATCAGCCGGCTTAAAACACACATCTAAGAGATCATTGAAAAGACCACACTTTCCTTTCAAGTATCAGAAATCAGAAAGTTCCTCTAAAACTCAATGTGTGGTTTTGCACTGTAACCACAATAGAGAAGAGGAGGGTGAGCCACATCCCAGAGATCGACTTCCCCAGACTTCCCCATTTCACCCCGGTCACAGCCGACAAGGATGGTGGTCAAAGTTGGGTTTACAGAACGTCACCCTTCTGTGACCATTAAAGCCTCCACTGCCCCGTCCAAATGTATCAGCAACAGACTGCCACTTTACTTAGCAATAATGACCACTACATTGGCACAAATACATTTTTTTATATATTATTTTTAAAACCATGCAAGGCTTTGATTTGATATGTGGTTTTAGTTTAAAAAAAAAAAACTGGTATGTTTTATTATAGGCTGACAAATGTGCACAAATATACAAAAAAAAATAAATAAATACATAAATAAATGATATATTACATTTAATTAATCTATTTTAATAACGGATTCTGACAGTTACCCTAATAAAATGGCACCACAGATGAAGTGGAAGTTCACCCTTTCAATCTGCATGTCTGAGCTAAGGGCAGATGAATTTCAGGAGTAAATGCTACATGAATCATCTGCCCCTACTCAAGATGGCCATGGTCAGAAATGCCAGGGAGGGGGTGGGTTTCAAGGTGATTCCTGAGCAAAATTTAGCATGGAGGCATGGGTTGATTGGCCAGTTTACTAGAATATTAACAACAAAATGAAATAGCGTTTTGGGTTTGTGATGTTCAGATGAGGTGTAGTTCTGCTTTAGAGCCTGAAGGTGGCAGTGTTTACCCGTCTGCTTTTATTTTTGTCAATAAAGCCTTCAGCCTGCATGAGATGACTCCATCAGAGAGCATACAGTGGTTCTATGAGAACATTGGAGGGGACACCTGCCATCAATGACAGCCAGGACAAGGAGCAAACAGACATGCAAAGTGTTGGCTGGCTGCTCTTATAGGGGAGGAGGTTTTGTATCGTCCGGTACAATGCTAGGGAACGTTCTTGAACAAGGGTCAGCTCTGGTGACCCCTGCCCCTGTCCTTATCCAAGCATCTCCTGGTATTGGGAAACAATTGTCCAGCTTTTTTTCCTGAGTAGGGAGCCTTCAGCCACCTGGATTGGCCAGACTGTACATTGTGTTGCACATATGTGATTTTATGTACACTTACTGAAAGGAGCTCTGACAGGTACAAGTATCGATGACATCCAGGGGTGCCCTGAGTTGCGGCTGATTGACCTCCCATCTGCTGAGGCCTTCATAGTTCCAGGGCCAACACCATTTGGCAGAGACAGTCGCATGACAGCAATGATCTTTATAGCTGTCTGGGTGGGTGTGATTCTGACCACCACTATAGGGGAGGCATTCTCCCCAATGATCCACCAATGTACACAGCATTTTTCTCGCTGACCAACTATGAATTGGTTATAGCCTGGGTTCCCAGAGACCTGCAAATTATTTCGAGGGGTAAAATTCTTGAGAAAGGATGATCTAGGGCAGCGGTCTCCAAACTGTGACCTGGGGGCAAGATTCAGCCTTTGCGTGCTTTTACCAGGCTCTTGAGGCAATATTTTCATCCACTGATACCAACGATGGGGCCCAACTCCTCCCAATGACATGGATGGCGCCCAACTCCTCCCAATGACACCAACGATGGGGCCCAACTCCTCCCAATGACACCAACGATGGGGCCCCAACTCCTCCCAATGACACCAACGATGGGGCCCCAACTCCTCCCAATGACACCAACGATGGGGCCCCAACTCCTCCCAATGACACCAACGATGGGGCCCCAACTCCTCCCAATGACACCAATGATGGGGCCCCAACTCCTCCCAATGACACCAACGATGGGGCCCCAACGATGGTGCATTGCAAAACGTCTGTCACCGAAAGGTCACACAGGAAACAATTGTTTCCTAGGTGTCCCACTCACACAGCATGCTGCGATGAAATGCAGTTGGGGGGGTGTTCTGGACACACGTTTGAGCTGCGTGTTTATTACGCCCCATTAAGATGACATTGTGATTGCAATGCTCTGCGCCTGTGACAAAAACTAGCCAACATTTTGTGATCAGTGGGCGGCCAACCTGTTGAACATAACCCATTCAAGCAAATAAGGTCATGGTGCAAATGTGTGCAATCCATAGGTTCAGCAAAAGCAGGAGGCATCACATCACCTCCTCACTGCCTGTTAATCTCCTCTGAAAGGGAATCCGAATGCAGATCACTCTTCAGAGGAACAGCAGGTTTAGATGCAGGTCCAAACCTAGCCATACACTTGCTGCCCTGTGAACAGTGATCCACTTTGGATTGGTCTTCAGAGGGCTTTTGACAGCCAGTGGGGAGGCATGATATCACCTCCTCCCACCTGTTTTAACCACAACCGTGTGCATTACATGCAGTTGTGGGGCACCCTATTCTGTTGAATGGGTTGTGCCCAGCGGGCGGTACTGCCTGCTGAATGCAGTGGTGGGGGATCATTTTTTGCTGTGCCACAATACAAAGCATTGCTGCATATACACCTCCCCCTCTGCTGCCTTTGCAGCTTAAAGTGTTAGTAAACCCAGGAGCCTGCATTCACTATATAATCTCCCACATCACAGAACATGGAAATCCAATCATTTTAGTAAATATAAAACGGCTAAATAACTTTTCTCATCAGCAGTATATAGCAGTATTGTGACCCTGCTGTGCGCGAGTGGCGCGTTCTATGATCATCGAGTCCTCCGGGGTCGGCTGATCACAGATGGGGGTAAATTTTCCCCCTTACGCTGTCAGTGTGAAGAGAAGAAGGAAGCCGATAGAGCTGCATGATTAATCGTTAAAATAAAAAAAAAAAAACAGGCAGCCTGCCAAGTTTATCACAACATCGCTTAGGCTAAAGAGAGGCACTGTAACATTTAGTTCTTTTAGATCAAAAGGGATGAACTTCGGTCTGTAAATGGTCAATTCAACCACTTAAAGCGGAGTTCCACAATGTTAAAAGTCAGCAGCTACCAAAAGTGTAGCTGCTGGCCTAACAATCGGCCACTCACCTGCCCCTCGCTCCAGCGATGCGGCCGCCCCAGGGCTCCCCCTCCCCTCGGTGGCGCCGGCATCACAGGTGTGGGCACCTAGCTTCAAAGCCGGGAGCTCACTGCGCATGCGCGAGTCGCGCTGCCGCTTGTGGATGGCTTGGCGCATCTTCTGGGACCTGTGACGTGTCCCAGAAGATTGCAGGGTGGGAGGGAGGGAACGTGAACTTCCTTCCGGCTCCTCAGCACCAGGGGAGGAAGTGGACCTGGAACCCTGGGAAAACAGGGTCCACCCCCCCAAAAAAAAAAGAGACATGCTAATTGTGGCATGTCAGGGGGTCACCTCCCCTTAAAGCGGAAGTTCCACTCTTGGGTGGAACTCCGCTTTAAAGATTAAGCCTCTCTCTGACACTTGTTGCGTACAAGTTAAAATAGCAGAGACCCCAGGGAATAAAATGGCGGTTGTTGCAATATTTTATGCCACACTGTATTTGCTCAAGTTTTTCAAACACTATTTTTGTGAAAAAATACACTTTAATGAATCAAAAGAAAAAAAACTAAACAGTAAAGTTAGCCTAATTTATTTGTATAATGTGAAAGATTAGGATACAAATGCGAGAACTGTGATCTTTATTCAAAGCAAAAAAAATTGTGACTCATTTTAGCCAGAATCCTGCAGTTCTAAAATCAGTTAAATGGCTTCTGTTAGAGGGACAAAGGTCCTAACATTTCCCACCAGTACTGCTAATTAGTGCCCACCAGTATTACCTATCAGTGCCCGCCAGTGCTCATCAGTGTCGCCTACCAGTGCCACCTATCAGTACAGCCTCATCAGTGGCCTTCAGTGCCACCTATCAGTGCCTCATCAGTGTCGCCTACCAGTGCCACCAATCAGTGCAGCCTCATCAGTGGCCTTCAGTGCCACCTACCATTGCCTCATTAGTGCCACCTATTAGTGCCCATCAGAGCCCATCAGGAGAAAAATTACCCATCTGCAAAATTTTATAACAAACTATGAAAAATGTTTTTTTTTCCCCCCAAAATATTTGGTCTTTAGTTTCTTTAGCAAATCAAATGCCACCAAAAGAAATCTCTATTTGTGTGAAAAAAATTATAAAAATTGTACAGCGTTGCATGACTGCGCAATTGTCATTCAAAGTGTGACAGCGCTGAAAGCTGAAAATTGGCCTGGGCAGGACGAGGGTATAGGTGCCCAGTAAGCAAGTGGTTAAGGGGAGCGCCACCTAACTGCAAATGTAGACAATGTCTCTTGCGGCTACGATGTGTGGCAGAGCTGGGTATATCTCAGAACTGGATTAACAGAAATCGAACTCATTTGGCAGATAACACGTCTCCCTTCTATGTATTCCATCTGTGGATTTTGTCGTTTGCCAGGAGTCCTGAGTATGTGAATCCCTACAGAAGAAATGGCAGACTACTGAATCCGTCTTACAAAGCCAGATCCTCCATTGCCAAGCCCATTACATTAAGATAAAAATCAAATCAAGTTCCCCCTTAAAACCGGGAGATGAAGTGAGCTGCGGGGCGACTGCAGGGACCGCAGAGACAAATGTGCGAGATTCGTGCTCCACATATTGCAGATACATATTTATCCTGACAAATGCCTTCCTCTATCAGGAGACGCGGACTATGAATGTGCACCCTGCAGTTCTGGAATAATAACGACTATAATTAGTCCTTCAAGTCTGGCGTACAGCGAGGAAGACGGAGGATAATCAGCGGCATAAATCGCACGCCTGGGATCCACACTGCGCTCCTACTAACGAGGCACAGCAAAGACAAAAGGGGGGCTGTCAGGACAGATCCGGGGGCAGCTGCCAACGTGTCCCAAAAGGGTAGAAAACTCCGGGGCCACCATCGCCATCCTCGCTTTTCTACCCAGTCACGACCCGACACAGAACAATCGGCCAGTAAAGTCGGAACGTTGCCGCTTCTCCCCCAAACTCAGATAAAGTGGAAAGCCTAAGGGTGCCCCATTGTTTTAAAATATTGCAGCTTACCAATCATTAGATGTGGCGGCTGCATTCATTTTCCTTTTTTCATGCCTTCCCCCTGTTTTCATCTGAGGATCTGGCCAGTGGGCAGTAAACACAACTTCTGAATGAGAGTGCCCCACTCTGGATGCAGGAGCACCGGAGGCACAGCAGCTTTGTCAGTGGGGGGTTAAATATATTAACAGATTTAAATGCACTAACAAATTGAAAAACAACTCCAGCTCACACTTTATAATCAGTTACAGCAAACAGTTTCTTTGCTCTCTAAGGATAAAGGTTTTACATGAATAAATAAAAGCTGATCATTGGAAGCCCCCTCCTGTCAATGGTAAATGGTTTGTCTCATCCCTGTAAACCAATACATCTGCAGAAGAACTTTTTTGATGTCTGATGGATACCACTGGAATTCATACACATACATGTTTTGTATCCTGCAAAATCCTTGATAGAACCCTATTGAAAGTGCAAACAACAGACTTACTGGTTGGATCTGGATCACCAGGTGAAAATAAAGGAAAGAAAACTAATACAGCCATCTAAGAATTGGTAAGCTGCAATATAATAAATGTTTATTTTTGAGTTTAACTGCTTTAAAAGTGGTTCTAAAAGGTCGGGGAAAAAACATGTTCTACTTACCTGCTTTGTGTAATGGTTTTGTAACATTACAGAGCAGCCCCAGTCCTCTTCTTTTTGAATCCCCCTGGCTCCTCCCCCCAACAGCAAGCTTCTTGCTATAGGAGCACTCGAGCAGGCTCACTCCCGAGCCACGCTCCATTAAATGGACATTGTCCATTCAGACACGGATCGCTGCTTGACCCCGCCACTGTTTCCTCCTTATTGGCTCACTGGCTGATTGACAGCAGCAGGAGCAAATTGCTCCCGCTGTTGTGTGAGCCAATGAGGGAGAGAAATCCGGGAGAGCCGCTCCTCTCATTCACATGTGAGCTACACCCAGGTTTTTCACCTTAATGCATAATATGCATTAAGGTCAACCACTTGCCTACCAGCTGCGGTCATTCTACTGCGGCAGGTCGGCTCGTTCCCGCAAATCGCTGTCATTGTACATTGGCTTGGGAACTATTTTGTGGCCAGTGGGGGAGCCAATCAGCGGGTGGGGTGGACTCGATGTCCGTCAGCCACGCGCGACCGTTCCCCGCAGTGACAGAATGGGGATCTGCCTGTGTAAAGAAGGCAGATCTCCGTTCCGACAGGGGAGATCACACAGATCCTGTCTTTCTGCTATGTGGGAAGATGGATGTGTGTTTCCCCAGGCAGCCCATCCCCCATACAGTTAGGGACATACAGCAGGGACCACATTTAACCCCTTGATTGCCCCTGATGTTAACCCCTTCCGTGACAGTCTCAGTACAATAACAGTTCATATTTTAGCACTGGTTATTGTAATAATGTCACTGGTTCGCAAAAAAAAAAATTGTCAAAAATGTCAGTTAGGCGTCCGATCTTTCAAAATTGTCGGCCTTTTTAGGTTTATAGCGCAAAAAAATAAAAAAAATGCAGAGTGATCAAATACCACCAAAAGAAAGCTCTATTTGTGGGGAAAAAAGGACAGCAATTTTGTTTGGGTACAACATTGCACAACCGCACAATTGTCAGTTAAATCGACGCACTGCCATATCGCAAAAAATGGCCTGGTCATTAAAGTGGGTAAATCCTTCCAGTTGTTAAGTGGTTAATAAAAAAAAAAAAAAAACACCTTCTGCCTTAAGAACCTCTTCAACATCTTCAGCTTACATTAAAATGAACAAGGTGATCCTGCAACAAAAAGGTCCTTGTTCAGATTCTTCCTACTTTAGGGTGACACCGCTCTGTCCCAGTCTCCAAATTGTGCTCCTTCGTTGTCACTATGGTTTTCAAAGAAGACCCCAGAGGGGGTTCCCGCGATTAGCTGCGAGAGGCAGCCCTACTGAAAGCAATGGGAGGCTGCTGACTCTCGCGACTAATCGCAGTCACTCGCCTTGCATTCAGGGCCAATCACACGCGTGTGACTGTTGCAAAAGCAATTACATGCGAGTGGCCGTGATTAGCTGCGAGAACCCTCTGGGCACTATTCCATCCACTGGCACCAACAATGGGGCATAGTTCCTTCTAATGATACCAATAATGGGGCACTTTCCTCCCAATGGCACAAAGGGGCACAATTCCTTCCATTGACACCAACGATGGGGCATAATTCCTGCCAATGATACCAATAATGGGGCACTTTCCTCCCACTGGCACAAGCAAAAGGGCAGAATTCCTCCCAATGAAACCAACGATGGGCAGAATTCCTTCCATTGACACCAATAGGGCATTATTGACTCCCAGTGGCCCTAGTCCGGCCCCTCTAATGTCTGAAGGACAGTAAAGTGGCCCTTTGTTTAGAAAAAGTTTGGAGACCCCCTGATCTAAAGTAAGCGCAGTCTGTCTGAGCTGCAGTGTTTTTTAGTGGCGCCCCACATCTGTACAGAAAATTTCATTAGAAAGGTGAACTTGATCTTTACAGACTAAAGAGTGGAGTACAGACTGGGGCACCACTGCAAGGCTTAGGTCAGTGGTTTCAAAACTGTGGCCCTATGCTTGCTTTTTTTCGGGCCTTGGGTCACTATTCTTCCTACTGACATTAACAATGGGACATAATTCTTCCCACTGACACTAACAGTGGGGTGGGGAACTATCCCCCCACTGATACCAATGATGAGGAACTAAA
>BLSH010450709.1:790945-808118 GCA_018402905.1 Glandirana rugosa | reverse complement strand
GAGACTAGGTATTTGCAACACCCACCTACAAAATAAATGTGCAGTCATGTTGGAAGAAGAAGGGGCCATCCCCAAACTGTTCCCACAAAGTTGGGAACATGAAATTGTCCAAAATGTCTTGGCATTCTGATGCCTTAAGAGTTCCCTTCACTGGAACTAAGGGGTCAAGCCCGACCCCTGAAAAACAACCCCACACTATAATCCCCCCTCCACCAAATGATTTGGACCAGTGCACAAAGCAAGGTCTATAAAAGACATGGATGAGCGAGTTTGGGGTGGAGGAAGTTGACTGGCCTGCACAGAGTCCTGACCTCAACCCAATATAACACCTTTTGGATGAAGTAGAGCGGAGTCCCCAAGCCAGGCCTTCTCGTCCAACATCAGTGCCTGACTTCCCAAATGCGCTTCTGGAAGAATGGTCAAACATTCTCATAGACACTCCTAAACCTTGTGGACAGCCTTCCCAGAAGAGTTGAAGCTGTTATAGCTACAAAGGGTGGGCCAACTCAATATTGAATCTTACGGATGAAGACTGGGATGCCATTAAAGTTCATGTGCGTGTAAAGGCAGGTGTCCCAATACTTTTGGTAATATAGTGTATGTTTCTTGCTAAAGAACATTCTTTGTTAACAAGTTGCTATGGCCATTTAAGAAAGTGGGTGAAGGTGAACTTTAATACTACTATAATGTTGGTGGGTGTCCAGAATGATAGGCAGCAAGATATCTGACCTCCTCAAATGCACCAG
The DNA here is from genome assembly GCA_018402905.1 of Glandirana rugosa. NCBI lineage: Eukaryota > Metazoa > Chordata > Amphibia > Anura > Ranidae > Glandirana > Glandirana rugosa. The sequence goes on along the minus strand of BLSH010450709.1, from coordinate 807,372 downwards.
GGCCTGCCAAAATCTCCGGTCTCCATAGGGAAAGAAACGTTTGGTATTACTCATGGAAAGAGTTTATGACAAGCATGCGAATCAGTTAACATTTGTTATCGCAGTCTCACTGACCAATCCTGGCAAACAATGAGCTCAGTGGCATTGCCTGCAAAGACCTGCCCTCACCCGACGAACGCAAATGCTACTTTTTTATGAGATAAAGCTTTAAATATTAGCTACATTGCACTTCTCCCTGGAACCCCCCAAAGAAGCCTTCACTGATGGACCAATCTTCTCACTGCACAGGGATGGTCTACTCTACACTGATACAGACAGATACAGTTACATTAATCAGAAAGGAGTATTCTCTGAAGAAATGGCTACTAATACAGACTGGACCCTCCGGAGTTCCACAGCTAAAGAAAAATACTTGCATACCCAACAAGCAGAACTAAAGCCACTGATTTAACAGTTACAGAAAACTGTTCTATTCCTGGCAAGCTGTGAATTCCAACTGTCACATTGGTTGTGCTCTCAACCAAACTGTCAAATTATCAAATAGTTGGTGTCATAACTGATCACACGTGCAGCACCATGACAGTTGCGGGTCAAACAGAGGCCAAGATGGCAGCTTCCTTGGCTGAAAAAAATGGGAGGGTTTAGTTCCACTTTAAAATGCGTATACAGAGTAGTCAAAAGGCAGACCTTTAATCAGACTAGAGGAAAAAGACAACTTGTGTGTCTACATCAGTGATCCTCAACTAGGGTTCCGTGGAACCCTAGGGTTCCTCCAGAGGTTTCTGGGGGTTCCTTGAGCAATGAGCAATTTCTACCTCTCAGATAAATTCCCAATGATATCATTGATCTTTTTAGCCATCTGTAAGGGGGTAAATCTTCCCAATGACCACAAGTGTAAGGAGCATTCTCCCCATTGACCATCACACTAATGTGTCATGAGTTGTAGATCTCTCATTTTTAGCAGGGGTTCCCAGAGACTGGAGAATTATTCCAAGGGTTCCACCTTGTTGAAAAGGTTGAGAAAGGCTGCTCTACATAAACCTGAATATCCCAAGTTAGACAATTTAATTCCACTACAATTAAATTGTCTCAACGAAAGGAAAACAACAATGCTATAAGACCATCACTGTGTCCTAGCCATTCAAGGATTTGGTTACAGCAGTCTCTCAACGTCTTTAACGTGGAGAAACCCTAAGGTTTTGGGTCTCGGAGAACTCCTACTAATTATTACTATATCTACAGTTTATGGTACATTTGTGTTGTGGTCAGTGGGAAGAACGCCCCTTACTTTGCCCGTCACTGGGAAGAACGCCCCTTACTTTGCCAGTCACTGGGAAGAACGCCCCGTACTTTGCCCGTCACTGGGAAGAACGCCCCTTACTTTGCCCGTCACTGGGAAGAACGCCCCTTACTTTGCCCGTCACTGGGAAGAACGCCCCTTACTTTGCCCGTCACTGGGAAGAACGCCCCTTACATTGCCCGTCACTGGGAAGAGCGCCCCTGACATTGGCGGTCAGTGAGAACGCCCCTTACATTGGCGGTCAGTGAGAAGAACGTCCCTTACATTGGCGGTCAGTGAGAAGAACGCCCCTTACATTGGCTGTCAGTGAGAAGAACGCCCCTTACATTGACGGTCAGTGAGAAGAACGCCCCTTACATTGGCGGTCAGTGAGAAGAACGCCCCTTACATTGGCAGTCAGTGAGAAGAACGCCCCTTACATTGGCAGTCAGTGAGAAGAACACCCCTTACATTGGCGGTCAGTGAGAACGCCCCTTACCTTGGTGGTCAGTGAGAAGAATACCCCTTACATTGGTGGTCAGTGAGAACAACACCCCTTACATTGGCGGTCAGTGAGAACAACACCCCTTACATTGGCGGTCAGTGAGAAGAACGCCCCTTACATTGGCGGTCAGTGAGAAGAACGCCCCTTACATTGGCAGTCAGTGAGAAGAATGCCCCTTACCTTGGTGGTCAGTGAGAAGAATCCCCCCCCCCCCCTTGTAGATCCCAAAAAAAACACCATTGGTATCAGTGATTACATATTTGAGTGTCAGAAATTACTACTCAAGGAACCTCTAGCAACCATTGGAGGTACCCTAGCTGAGGAAGGTTAGGTTAGAGTCTGCCCTACATTGAGATAACTTTGAGACTGGTTTAGTTAGATTTTGGGTGTTAGTCTCCCACCTGTCCATCAAGACCGTGCCCTACATAATACCAATAGATCTTTACAGGCTTTTGTGCACAGACGGGGGCAACAATGGATTTTAGAACCATCACCAGTCTCCACACAAATAACAGAACAAGGCTAATCACATCTTTTGTGGCATTAAATTAAAGCTTTTTTTTTTTTTTTTTGTCTTCACCCTGAATATTTCACCACACACCAAAGGGCTAGCGGTTCAAAACAGAAGTTAAAAAAAAAAAACCTAGAGTTTATTTTTTTTTACCAGCAAACTAGATGTTCTATTTACCATGCCCTATTTCCTGTGCCCAAAACTGACACGCTCTCTTCAGTCATACTTCATGAAGAGTCTCAATGTACTCATTTAAGGAGAACCTCTCGGACATCAAAAATTCACCACATAAAGAAAATCAGAAACACAATTGTAAACCAAACTGCACACTCATCCCAAAATCCTATCCCATCTGTAGACCTTAGAGCGTTTGACCTGCTCCACCCAGCTGCCCACGCATGGGCTCCAACCTACCCCACTGTGTCCACCACATACCTACTGACCAGCAGCCATGTGGCCTATTAATCACCAACACTGCATAAGAAAGGCAATCACGTTTTATTGTGCCAGATGCACTGCATGAAAATCTGCAGATAGCCAACCTGAACACAATGTCCTAGTTTGCACAAGAACATCCAATCACAAAACGAATTACATATCTCAGAAGCGTGATTGTACCCACCACCATGTCAGATCTTCCCTGTAAAGAGGGTAATGTAGACTTCAGGGGCAGTTTCTGACCTGTTCTAACAGGCCAATTAAAAGCATGGGCTCCAACCAACGCCACTGAACACCACATGTCCACCAACCACCAGGACTCAATCATTGCTCAATGAGAAACACCGCTCATGGTTTTTTAATCACACTAGAAGAAAACTCTGCTCATTTACAGCCAACTAGAACATATTGTCCTGATTTGCTCAGTAACATCCCATCACACATCCCTTAACCATGAGAGTGCCCACACTGTGTGCCCATCACCACATCCAGTCTTACCCATGAAGAGGGCAATGTAGATTTGGGGGGCATTTGCTTACCTGTTCTGCCCAACCGCCCAATTAGAAGCACAGAGTTCAACCAACGCCACTGACCGCCACATTCCACCAACCACTGGAACCCCACCAGTGCTCCGTGTGAAACGCCACTTATGCTTTTTATCATATCTTATAAAAAATTTGCTCATTTACAGCCAACCTGAAAACAATGTCCTGGTTTGCATGGGAACATCCAATCACAAAAGAAATTGCATATCTCAGAAGCATGATTGTACCCACCACCACGTCAGATTTTCCCAATGAAGGGGGGGGGGGGGGCAGTTTCTTACCGGTTTTATTTACCTGCCCGATTAGGACGGCCTCCAACCAAACACTGCCCACATTTTTTATTGCATTAGATGAAAACTCTGCTTATTTATTGCCAACCAGAACATACCATCCTGGTTTGCTCAAGAATGTCCCATCACAAAACCAATTACAGATAATAACAGATCCCTCAACCATGAGTGTACCCACCACCATGTTCCCTGTGAGGGTAATATACACTTGGAAAGCATTTTTTGACCGGTTCTACCCAACTGCCCAATTAGAAGCCAATTAGGCCATTAGACTCCAAGAAAATGCCACTGAGACCAACACATGCCCACCAACCACCAAGAACAACACATGCCCGCCAACCACCAAGACCCCATAAGTGTTCTGCGAGAAACACCACTCATGTGTTTCATTGTGCTGGATGAAAAAAACTGATCAATTGCAGCCAATGGGAACATAATGTCATAGTTTGCTTAGGAATGTCCAATCACAAAATCAAATCGTACATCCCTTAACCATGAGCGTACCCACCACCACGTCCGATCTTACCCATGAAGAGGGCAATGTAGATTTGGGGGGCATTGTCGGACAAATTTTACCCAACTACACAGAAGCACAGGGTCCAACCAAAGTCACGGTGACAACTATAGGACTGCCAACCACCAGAAACCCATCAGAGAGCCGCAAGAAACCCCACTCATGTTTTTTTATTGTACTGGATGAAAAATCTGATCAACTGCAGCCAACCTGAATATAATGCCTAAGTTTGCTTAGGAATGTCTAATCACAAAACCAATCACACATCCCTTAACCATGAGCATCCCCACCCCAAGTGCTCATCACCATGTCTGATCTTACCCATGAAGAGGGCAATGTAGATTTGGGGGACATTTTCTGCCCAATTAGAAGCGCATTGTCCAACCAACATCACTGTGACCACCACATGCCCGCCAACCACCGGGACCAACTCATGTCCACCAGCATCCCATAAAAGATCCAGAAGAAAGCCCACTTGTGTGTTGTTTGTTTTTTTTATTGTAGTGGATAACCAACACATACCCGCCAACCACTGAGCCCAACACATGCCTACTAACCACTGAGACCAACACATGCCCGCCAACCACCAAAACCCCATCAGTGCCCTGAGAGAATCATCACTCGTGTTCTTTATTGTACTGGATGAAGAATCTGATCAACTGCAGCCAACCTGAATATAATGCCCTAGTTTGCTTAGGAACGTCCAACCACAAAACCAATCATGCATCCCTTAATCATGAGCCTCCCCACATTGTATGCCCATGACCATGTCCAATATTACCCATGAAGAGGGCAATGTACATTTGGGGGGCATTTTCTGACCCATTTTACCCAACCACCCAGTTAGAAGCACAGGGTCCAACCAAAGTCAATGTGACCACTACATGTCAACCAACCACCAGAACCCCATCAGAGATCCGTAAGAAACCCCACTCATGATTTTTTTTTTTTTTATTGTAGTGGATGAAAAATCTGATCAACTGCAGCCAACCTGAACATAATTTCCCTAGTTGGCTTAGAAATGTCCACTCACAAAACCAATTACACCTTCCTTTAAAGATGAGCGTCCCCATCACCACATCCAGTCTTACCCACGAAGAGGGCAATATAAATTTTGGGGACATTTTCTGACCCATTCTACCCAATTACCAATTTAGAAGCACAAGGTCCAACCAACATCACTGTGACCACCACATGTCCACCAACCACCAGAACCCCACTCATGATTTTTTTTATTGTAGTGGATGAAGAATCTGATCAACTGCAGCCAACCTGAAAATAATGTTGTAGTTTGCTTAGGAACATCCGATCACAAAACTCAACTGCCCAATTAGAAGCCAAGACTCCAAGAAAACACCACTGAAACCAACACATGCCCGCCAACCACCAAGACCAACACATGCCCGCCAACCACCAAGACCAACACATGCCCGCCAACCATCAAGACCAACACATGCCCGCCAACCATCAAGACCAACACATGCCCGCCAACCATCAAGACCAACACATGCCCGCCAACCATCAAGACCAACACATGCCCGCCAACCATCAAGACCAACATATGCCCGCCAACCAACAAGACCAACACATTCCCGCCAACCAACAAGACCAACACATTCCCGCCAACCAACAAGACCAACACATGCCCGCCAACCACCAAGACCAACACATGCCCGCCAACCATCAAGACCAACATATGCCCGCCAACCACCAAGACCCAATCAGTGCTCTGCGAGAAAAAACTCATGTGTTTCATTGTACTGGATGAAAAATCTGATCAATTGCAGCCAATGGGAACAGAACATCCTAGTTTGCTTAGGAACATCCAACCACAAAACCAAATGACACATCCCTTAACCATAAGCGTTCCCACCTTGTGTGCCCATTACCACGTCCGATCTTACCCACGAAGAGGGCAATGTAGATTTGGGGGCCATTTTCTGACCCATTCTACCCAATCATCCAATTAGAAGCACAGGGTCCAACCAACATCACTGTGACCACCAAATGTCCACCAGCCACCGGGACCCCACCAGTTCTCCGTGGGAAGTGCCACCTGCGCTTTTTATCATACTAGATGAAAAATGTGCCCATTTCCAGCCGTCCTGAACACAATGTCCTGATTTGCTCCAGAAAGTCCCATCAGAAAACTAAAGCATCCCCCACCATGAGTGTCCCCCATCATCAGCAGGTCCCATCTGCCCCATGGTGAGGGGAGATCCAGGCTAATGATGGCCAATCCAGCACCTGTCCCTAGCAGCCCATGCCCCCGACCACAGGCACAGAGGATGCCCTGCCACCCCAGGCTGGCACTGATTGGCCCCCGCACCCCATTACCTGGAGCTCCTCGCTGCTATCAGGCCCCTTTGTCCCTTCAGCGCCTCCCACATCCCGCCCACTTCATTCAATGACTGCCCAGTCTCCCCCACTTCTCACACACTTGCTCCCCCTGCCGGCCGCCCTGCCGATCTACCACCGAGCAGTACCTGCTAAAGTCCTCCTCCTCCTCTCCTCCCGCAGTCTCCGCTCTGTGCTCTCCACCAAACCCGCAGCCTTCCCCGGCCGCATCCAATGCTCAACTAACCCGTTCACCCCTCCCCCCTCCACATTATATATGGCGAACGCGGCTTCTAGCGACGCGACGTCATCACGCCGTCGCCTCAGCCGGCTTCTATTGAGAAGAAGGAGCAGAGGAGCGGTTACCATGGGGACAGGGCTGAAAGGAGAGGCCATGTTGGAAAAGGGCACAGTGCCCGTCTTGGTGGGCAGCCAACCATGAATGGCAGGTTCACTAGGCGGGCTGATTTATAAATAAAACAGAGCTTAGGACAAGAGGTGCTTGATGGTCATTGGCTGCAGAGGATGTGACAGGAACCCATTCAGGATAATGAGATGTCTTTATTTACAGAGCCATGTATCAAGTCACCACAGCCGGGAGATGACAGATCATTGGCTGCCCATACATTATACAATTCTCCTATTCAATTTCCTTTAGAGTTACCTTCAGCTATGTAGTGCAAGGCCTGACCGCATACAAGTAGAACGTGTTTAGGTTTGGTTCTGGTAAATCTAAAGAAAATGTCTACAAGATAATTGTATAATGTATGGGCAGCCTAAAGCTGCCGGATGAGAGACATCAATGGCCTACTTACATGTATGTTGTGTTAATGTATGTTACATGCCTGATGCATTGTGGTGTCATTCATTCACAATAGCCCCACAATGCACTAAGGCAGGGTCTCCAAAGTGTGGGCCCGGTGCAGCCCTTTCCTGGCCTTTACCAGCCCGTGGAGCGATGTTCCTTCCGCTGACACCAACTATAATGCATCCACCCACTGACACCATGAGGCATTATTCCTTCCACTGACACCAATGACGGGACATTATTCCTTCCACTGACACCAATGACGGGACATTATTCCTTCCACTGACACCAATGATGGGGCGCTTTTCCTTCCACTGACACCAACGGTGGGGCACAATTCCTCCCACTGACACCAATGATGGGGTGCTTTTCCTTCCACTGACGCCAATGATGGGACACTATTCCTTCCACTGACACCAATGATGGGGCGCTTTTCCTTCCACTGACACCAATGATGGGACACTATTCCTTCCACTGAAACCAATGACGGGACATTATTCCTTCCACTGACACCAATGATGGGACACTATTCCTTCCACTGACACCAATGATGGGACATTATTCCTTCCACTGACACCAATGATGGGGCACTATTCCTTCCACTGACACCAATGACGGGACATTATTCCTTCCACTGACACCAATGATGGGACATTATAACTCCCACTGACACCAATGATGGGGCACTATTCCTCCCACCGATACCAACTATAAGGCATCACTCCATCCACTGACACCAACCATGGCACATTATTCCTCCCACTGACACCAATGATGGGGCACTATTCCTCCCACTGATACCAACTATAAGGCACCACTCCATCCACTGACACCAACCATGGCAAATTATTCCTCCCACTGACACCAATGATGGGGCACTATTCCACTGACTGACATCAACAATGGGGCACTATTCCTCCTACTAACACCAATGATGAAGCACTATTTCTTCCACTGACATCAACAATGGGGCACTATTCCTTCCAGTAATACCAACAAAGGGGCACTCTTCCTTCCACTGACACCAACAATGGGGCACTATTTCTCCCAATGACACCAGTAATAAAGTACTCTCCCTTTCATTGACACCAACAATGGGGCACTCTTCCTTCCACTGACACCAACAATGGGTCACTATTTCTCCCACTGACACCAAATATGGGGCACTATTCCTTCCACTAACGTTAACAATGGGGCACTATTCCTTCCACTAATACCAACAATGAGGCACTATTCCTTTCACTGACACTAACGATGGAGCTCTATTCCTCACACTGGCACCAATGATGGGGCCCAAATCCTCCCACTGACACTGACAATGGAGCACTATTCCTCCCACTGACACCAGTGATGGGACACTATTTCTACCACTGACACCAACCATGGGGAACTATTCCTCCCACAGACACAGGCACTATTCTTCCCATTGACACTAATGATGGGGTGTTATTCCCTCACCAACACCAACAATAGGGCACTATTCCTCACACTCTCCCAATGATGGGGCACCATTCCTCCCACTGACACTTATAATGGGGTAGTGCTCATCATGCTGACACCATCTATATGGCACCATTCCTTTTACTGACACCAACGATGGGGCACTATTCCTCCCACTGAAAATAACAATGGAGTGCTATTCCTCCCACTGACACCAATGATGAGGGAACTATTCCTCCCGCTGACACCAATGATGAGGGAACTATTCCTCCCACTGACACCAATGGTGAGGGAACTATTCCTCCCACTGGCACCAATGATGAGGGAACTATTCCTCCCACTGACACCAATGGTGAGGGAACTATTCCTCCCACTGACACCAATGATGAGGGAACTATTCCTCCCACTGACACCAATGGTGAGGGAACTATTCCTCCCTCTGACACCAATGGTGAGGGAACTATTCCTCCCTCTGACACCAATGGTGAGGGAACTATTCCTCCCACTGACACCAATGATGAGGGAACTATTCCTCCAACTGACACCAATGGTGAGGGAACTATTCCTCCCACTGACACCAATGGTGAGGGAACTATTCCTCCCTCTGACACCAATGGTGAGGGAACTATTCCTCCCACTGACACCAATGGTGAGGGAACTATTCCTCCCACTGACACCAACAATGGGGCACTTTTCCTTCGCCATTCGAGTGTCTTCCTGCTCATGTTCAAACACAAAGGATGGGAGGCGCGTCCCAGTTTAAGTCTCTTCCTGCTCAAGTTCAAATGCAAATGTTAATGAGAGAAGTGTCTGCCATTATCCTTTGCATGTGAACATAAGCAGAAAGAGACTTGAACGGAGATCCTGTATAGAGGAGTCCTTTCCAGCCAGAAGCGTCAGTGTTTCCCCAGCAGCAGCATTGTCTGGTTTCTTAGCGGCTCCTGGGGTCGGCTGTTGGGATCCTCTGGTTATGGGACTTTCTTTGCTCGGTTATATATGCCCATTCTCCTGTTTGACTTATGAATCTAAAACCTCCTGATTTTATGATTGCTTTACTAAATGAAACACGACTGTAGGATGAGGCTGTGTGCTGCCCCTCTCTGCTTTAGTTTTTTTGCAGATTCTAGTTTTTCATGCCAAGTGCAAGGCGGCAGCACGGCCAATAGCCATAGATAGTATTCAGTGTCTAGCAACCAGCTTCACCTCCGGAATTTGACTCAAATTGTTTCAATTGTTTTTATTTCTTAATTCATCTTCTTATGTATGATACAATGTATCCCTTGTGACACCATTCATCTTCTTTCTGATACATATGTTTCTTCTTATTTGCAACATTCTCATTTTTTCATTTTATGTTTTGGCCCTCAGGGACTAAAGCAGGGGTGCCCAACCTTTTGAGGAGCAAGGGCCACTTTAGTGACTTGGAAACAGGTCGTGGGCCACAAGAGCGGAGCGGAGGTCCGTGTCCACACTACATATACAAAGCAGACACAGACACAGCCCGCTCTACTCTATGGGCTCTTCCGATCCGCACAGACAGAAGGGGACAGATCCCCTTATGGTTTTTTAAGTGGATCGGATTGGAGGTAGGCGGGTGTAAACAAACACAAGTCCATTTATATCTGCTGCTCTATAGAAGTGAATGGAGAGTCCGTTTGAGTCCACCTGGAAAATGGACAGGCGGACCCGATCACACCGATCGTGTGGAAGGGGCCTAAGGCTGCTTTCATACTGATGCACTGCAGTTTACCTGCACCTCAGCTGGCCTCAATCTTCACTTCTTCCTCAGGAATCCCGCAGGTATTGCTGGCTGCTGCTGTTCCCCAGGTGGGTAAGGTTGGCGGGTACAATGGGCTAGTACTGATGGCGGGTAATGCTGGTGGGTACTGCTGGCTGGTACTGCTACTGGGTACTGCCGGTAAGTACTGCTGGTGGGTACTGCTGGCTGGTACTGCCGGCTGGTATTGCTGGTGAGTAATGCTCTTGGGTACTGCTGGCTGGTACTGCTACTGGGTACTGCTGGTAAGTACTGCTGGTGGGTACTGCTGGCTGGTACTGCCGGCTGGTATTGCTGGTGAGTAATGCTCTTGGGTACTGCTGGCTGGTACTGCCGGTGGGCACTGCTGGTGGGTACTGCTGACTGGTACTGCCAGTGGGTACTGCTGGGGGTATCCCTGGTGGCTGTTGTCCCAGATTGCAGGTTGCCAATAATTAGTGTGACAGGAAGCAACTGCAGTAGAGAGCAGAGCCGATGCTGCCTGTATCACACTGGGAACTGTCATCTGCTCTGCTTACCCTAGCGCTGGCTGTTCTTCATGCTGATGCTCGGGGAATGGCGGGTCGGGATCCCGCAATCTGGGCTTGCCGACGTGCCATCCCAGAGCAGGAGGTGGCGGGCCACTTTGGAGGGTGCCACAGGCCACATGTGGCCCGCGGGCCAGCGGTTGGGCACCCGTGGACTAAAGGCTCGTACACACTATAAGAAAATCGGGCGAAAATTTTTGTGCAAGGAACTTTCCTACAATTATCGTATAGTGTGTACACAATTTTCTACAGCCAATTCCGACCTTCTGAACGAAACTTTCTGAAGGATCAAACTCCAAATTTTTTCTCGTACAGGAACAGAACGAATGATTTTAGTTTAATGTGTACAATTTTTGTACGAGAAAGATCAGAAACGAAAGACTGTGCATGATCAAAAACAATAAACAACAACAAAAAAAAGCCTTTGTTGTATGAGAAATTTTGCATGAATTTTCCAACATCGGTTCCAACTTGCTGTGAAACGACAAGGAAAATCGGATGTGCGTTTGCCCGATTTTCTTATAGTGTGTACCCCACTTAATTTTCGACGCCCACTATTGATTGTCTGAACTATTCCACACTGTGTGTGCTTCCCTGGGTTACAGTGCTTAGGCTTTATTGTGTGCGCCATGAACAATTTTCTAGTTTGTGCTAGATCAGGGGTCTCCAAACTGTGGCCCTTTGTTTGCTTTTATCTGACCCTTAGGGTACTATTTCTTCCACTGATACGAGTCACAATTCCTTCCACTGTAACCAAAGACGGGGCACTATTCCTCCCACTGACACCAACAATATGGTTCTATTCCTCCCACTGACACCAGAGATGGGGAACTAATTCTCCCACTGACACCAATGATGGGGTGCTATTTCATCCACTGATACCAATGATGGGGTACTATTCCTCCCACTGACACCAATGATGGGGCACTATTCCTCCCACTGTCACCACCAATGAGATACTATTCCTCACACTGACACCAGAGATGGGAAACTAATTCTCCCAATGGCAGGGCACTATTTCTTCAACTGACACCAATGATGAGGCACTATTTCTCCCACTGACACCAATGATGGGACACTATTCCTCCCACTGACACCAATGATGGGGCACTTTTCCTCCCATTGACACCAATGATGGGGCACCATTCCTCCTATTGCCACCAATGATGGGGCACTATTCCTCCCACTGACACCAATGATAGGGCACTGTTCCTTCCATTGACACCAATGATGGGGTACTATTCCTCCCACTGACACCAATGATGGGGCACTATTCCTCCCACTGACACCAATGATGGGGCACTGTTCCTTCCATTTACACCAATGATGGGGCACCGTTCCTTCCATTGACACTAATGATGGGGCACCGTTCCTTCCATTGACATCAATGATGGGGCACTGTTCCTCCCATTGGCACAAATAATGTGGCACTATTCCTTCCATTGACACCAATGATGGGGCACTATTCCTCCCACTGACACCAATTATGGGGCACCATTCCTTCCATTGACCCCAATGATGGGGCACCGTTCCTTCCATTGACATCAATGATGGGGCACTGTTCCTCCCATTGACACCAATAATGTGGCACTATTCCTTCCATTTACACCAAAGATGGGGCACTATTCCTCCCACTGACACCAATGATGGGGCATCGTTCCTTCCATTGACCATGTGCAACCACTGAACTGAATCCTCAGGGTTTATATCTGCCTCATGCCCTCTCTGCCTACCCTTTTATTATTTGTACTACCTTGAGCCTGAATCATCAAGGATTATTTTGCCCCTATATCGTCTCTGTTTTTCCCTGCTATCATATGTGTCACCTTGCTCCTCAGTTTTTCAATATATATTTATACCCTTATACCCCTTTGTCTTCTTTTTTATCATTTGTACCACCATGCTCCTAAAATCCTCAAAGTTTATATGTGCCCCAATGCCTTCTTTGTTTTCCCCTTGATCATTTGTACCACCATGATCCTGAAATATCAGAGTTTATTTTTACCCCTTTGTCCTTTCTATTTTTATCTCCTGTCATATGTGCCACCTTGTTCCTTGGTTCCTCAGTATTTGCATACACCCCCATACTATCATATGTGCCACCATGCTCTTTGGTTCCATAATATTTATATACACCACCATACACCTTTGTTTTCTCTTTTATCATTTGTACCACCATGCCCCTAAAATCCTCAGGGTTTATATGTTCCCCCACACCCCTCTATCTTCTCCTTTATTATATTTGCCACTATACACCCTAGATATCCTCAATTACTATTTGCACCACCATGGCCTGTCTCTCCTTCCCTTTATAATTTTCAACATGCCCCAGAATCCCCACAGACCCTTATGTTCCCCTTTCATCATGTGCCCCAATGCCAGTCTTCCCCTTAGTTATGCTGCCCCTGGTGTGAGTCGCAGATGCTTACCAAGTCTAAGTGGTTGATTCTGTCAAACTAATGTATGGCATCACCAGCTTTTTATTGGCTGCCTTGACATCCTCAGACTGAAGGTCTTACAATTCTGCTGCCATCAGGACACCTGGGGACAGTCTTTCTGTGCATGGGATCCCAGAATCTGGTGCAATTAGTGGGAAAAAATGCTAAAGGACCTAGCTTGTTGGGTCTGGGTTATCTAAAGCTGGCAAAGCCTGAGCAGAAATTCCTGCCAGTGTGCTGCAGTTGATAGGACCCTCTATGTGGAAGCAGCAGTCTCTCTGCAGAGGTCTAGCATGACTCCAGCTGAGTTAGACCTATAGCTCTACAATCAGCCAAGCTCACACCCCCTGTTGATTTTTGAGCTCTCTGGCTCAGCACCTGGGCATGGCAGGCCTGCAGAGAGACCACTGCTTCCACACAGAGAGCAAGAGTCCTTCGAACTACAGCATGCTGGCAGTGGACAGGCGTTTCCACTTTGGCTGCGGCTGCTTTCTGACAAAAACAAACTGTAAGACGTTCCGTGCCTTTTGTTCTGATGCACCTGGAATGTTTTTAAAAGATTTAAAATGGGGATTCAATTGGCCTTTAACCACTTGATGGCAAATCATGTACCTGGTTACTTTATTGACTTCCAGTGATTGTAGCAGGACGATGCCGGCAGCTACAGGCATCATCCCAGTACCGTTTTTATTTAGAGCCAATGGTCTGCTCTCTTGTGATTACAACGGCAGCGGCTAACCAGCCTCTCAGTTGTTATTACAAGCAGTGGGAGGCAGGGGAGGGCTGGGCCAGGGGGCAGGGTGGCAATTGCCCCCCAGGTCACCCTAACTTATATTCAAAATGGCCGACGGCCGCTGCCCGCTCACACTTTTTTCTTCTTGTGGAGGAAGGAAGCAGGGGCCAGGGGCGCAGCCACCAACAGCAGGCAAAAGGGGGGGGCACCCAGGGCCGGCTGTGCTGATGGGCACTGGGGAGCCTGCATTGATGGGCACTGATCAGGTTGCATTTGATAGGCACTGGTGAGGCTGCATTGATGGGCACTGGTGCGGCTGCATTGATGGGCACTGGTGAGGCTGCATTGATGGGCACCGGTGAGCCTAAGCTGATAGGCACTTATGAGGCTGCATTGGTGGGCACTGATGAGCTGCATTGATGCATTATTTTTGTTTAACCTCCTTTGTTGCTATTAACATTAAATTATGTTACCACATTGTATCATATTTGTCTTGCTTCATAACATCAATATCTGTTCTAAAACCAGGTGGCCATGGATGGTGAGAGCTGATTCGGTGGTTCAATGGGCCACTTGACTGGACTTGCCCCCCCCCCCCCAGGCCTAAGGCTGCCAGCCCTCTCCTGGTGGGAGGTGACGCCCCCCTCTCCCCCACTTTCCATGGATTGCTCTGGATCTCCCGTCCTACCAGGATACCTGGACTACTAGCCGGCATGTCCACCAGCTAACCGGAATCAGTTTTAATCGAGTCTCCACCATGGTAACCCGGAAGCAATGACATGGGATAATTTATGGTTTACTGGGTATGTTATTGGCGCCATTTTTTGAAAATTTAAAGCATTCATAAATGCCGATCTTGGTGTTTTGAATGCTTTTAAGTGCAGAGGAGCGATTTGGGGTCTTATAGACCTGAGATATCTCCTTAAAGAGTACCTGTCACTGCCTATTGATGTCACAAGGATGTTTATATGGATGTAAAACTAAAAAAAAAGCAAGAGTGTAAAAGTAATAAAAAAACAATAATTAAAAAAAAAAAAAATTAAAGTGCCCCCCCCCATGCTAGTGCACATATGCAGTCAGTCCCAGACGCACGCAAATTGCGATCGCCCCATGCATTTGAGGTATCGCCGTGAAGGACAGATCATGGGCAGTAATTCTAGCACCAGACCTCCCCTGTACATCTAAAGGGGTAACCTGCAAAGACTTTTAAAGCATTGCTTATGGATAGAAAAATATACATTGTTTGTCACCATTGTGCGGGCGTGTGAAGTTTTAAAGTGTGACATGTTTGGTATCTATTTACTTGGTGTGACATCATCTTTTACAAAAAACAAACTATAATGTATTGTGTTTTTTTGCATTAATATTTTAAAAAGTGCATTTTTCCCCAAAACTGCGCAAATACAGTGTGACATAAAAAAAATTGCAAAACCCACCTCTAGGGCCTGCGCTTTAAAAAAAATGTTTGGGGGTTATAACTAATTTTCTAGCAAAAAAAAATATTTTTCACATGTCAACAAAAAGCGACAGAAAATGCCTGGTCTTCAAATCAACGGACAAATCTAACTGGCAGCAAGAGCTCTGCATAACAGAACGAAGGGTGCAAGGCCAGATGGAAAGCTGGTAAGGCTGCTTCCCCTGAACCTATTGGCTACAACCAGCAACATTTCCAGCTAAAAGTTTATTTCTCTGCCGGCTGTTTTTTTTATACCCTATATAATAAGGTGTATGCACTTTATTCCTCCCTTGCAGCTTGCACTTGTTTCACTCGCCTCAGTCCAAGAAATAATCTCCCCCTCCCCCGAGCCATTCAGCTGCCCCAAATAAGATGGCGGCCTCAGCCTCGCCGGTCAATCACGTGGGGCATAGCAGGACAACAGCGGTCTGAGCGTGTTGGGCGTGGTCTCTCATTCATTCACACCTGGCAATCAACGCTTGGGATTTTGAGGGCGGGGCCTGCGACTCGGCGAGGCTTGAACCGCAATACAAATAGAGATCGGCGCGTGCGCACTGAGTGCTCCACTGCGGCGGAATGGTGGAGCACGTGACTGAGCCGTCTGCCTCAGCAGCAGGTGCAATTGTCCTCCATGGAATAAATAAAGCTGTGCTGTGTATGGATGGAGGGATAGTTATGAGGCTATAGAAACCAGCCCTCCAGAGTTTCCCTTACATAAGTGAATAAGTTGATATCACCTCCAAGCCATTTACCCCAGGTTCACATTTCTGCGTTTCTACGTGTCGCATTTGTGTGGGCACGGCAGCCCATTCATTTCAATGGGCTGCCG
>BLSH010450709.1:777501-788156 GCA_018402905.1 Glandirana rugosa | reverse complement strand
GAAGGCGCCGTGCTACGCCGCGCTGAAGCGCCGGGCAAGTGTAGATCCGCTTAACAGTCTGCTGAACTCAGTGACTCAAGTCGTCTGACAATTCGCCTAGATGTGAACGGGCCGCGAAGTCGCGCCGCATCGTGCCGCGGAAGTGTGAACTGGCCCTTAAAGGGATGAGGTGGCAACTCTATGCTTCAGGCCCAAAGTCGTGCTGAAGTCGCCTTGAAGTAGCGTTCAAATCGCCTAGCAAAGTCGCCCTTGAGGTGGGATCGACCATGTATGAACCCCAAACACATGAATTACACAGGTTCTGAGGCTAATTTAATGCAGGTAAGGCACTAAGTGAGTTGTTTAATTACCACCTTAATCAGCCACAGAACCTGTGTAATTAATATATATGTGTTCGGTTTTAAAGGGATCAGGTGGCAACACTAGGTGTAAACCAAGCCTTAGGGCTCCTTCATATTTGAACCCCCCCCCCCCTGCCCCGGAATTCACGGTGGCTCACTTTTCAGAGGGTGGTTGACAGGCAACTAGGAGACAATTTGCCGCCTCGTCACTTCCTGTTTTAATCCCTAGGCTGGGTTCACACAATCCAACACAAAAACGGTCAGACTTTTGATCCTACTTTGCCCTGCAACATCGGTCCTACTTTGGTCCTACTTCCATCCGACTTGAATGAACAAGATAAGATTTTGCTCCGACTTTGAGATAGGGACTTTTCCTTTGATCAATCAAAACAATCCCAGTGTGAGGCTGGGTTCACACTCAGGGCTGGATTAACATAGGGGCTATTGGAGCTGCAGCTACAGGCCCTTACCTTAATATAGGCCCAGCCACCCAAAAAGAACAAACTGCTCATGGAAAGCAATGAACCTACGGGGAGAGATCTCCTCTGACGGGCCCTGCATTCCGCATGCACGGCTTGGACAGGGTGGTGGGATTGATAATGGGCGCCATATGAGCAGTCCTAATGGAAGCCTAGGGCACGCCAATGCAGGGCTTTCATAGAAGTCTGGGGCTTCCATAGTGTTAGGCCTGCACAGCTGCACTCTTTCAGCTGGCGAATCATATGCCAGGTTTCCCTAGTGTTAGGTGTGTGTGTGGCTGCGCCCTTTTGAGATTGGGCGCACCCCAGCACTGGCTCTTGGAAATACAGAAGAGTGCCCAGTAAAAGGTGCACCAAAATCCTTAGCACCAAGCACATGGTGCTCTTAATCCGGTCCTGTTCACACTTGTCCGACAAACGGACCGACATTGTGAGTACAAGTTGCATTATGTCACCAAATCCAAATCAATGTTTCCCTATGAGAGCCGTCTTAACTGGTCCGACACAAGTCGGTCCGACTTTGAAAAAGGGTCCTGCACTACTTTGGTCCGACTTTGGTCCTACTTCAGCCCATTGATTATCATTGAAGTTGGATCAAAGACGGATCCTTGTTCGAACCATGCGACTTGTGACATTCGACTTGGTGATTACAGCAGCAGTAAAAGGAATTTATCTCACACTGGGATTGTTTTGATTGGTGAAAGGACAAGTCACTATCTCAAAGTCGGAGCAAAATCTTATCCTTTTTCATTCAAGTGGGATGGGAGTAGGACCAAAGTAGGGCAGAAGTAGGACCAATGTTGCAGGGAAAAGTAGGATCAAAAGTCTGACCGGTTTTGTGTCGGATAGTGTGAACCCAGCCTTAGATAAATTCCTTTTACTGCTGCTGTAATCACCAAGTCGGATGGTTAGAACAAGGATCCGACTTCAATGATATTCAATTGGCTGAAGTAGTCGGACCAAAGTAGTGCAGGAACCTTTTTCAAAGTCGGACCGACTTGTGTCGAACCAGTTAAGACGGCTCCCATAGGGAAACATTGATCTGGTGACGTCATGCAACTTGTGCTCACGATGTCGGTCTGTTTGTCGGACAAGTGTGAACCCAGCCCCTCACAGGGGTATATGATTCCATACCCCATGTGAGGTCTGTGTTTACCTGTACAGATTTTCCATGCATCTTGGTGCAGACGTCCCATTACTGTAAATTGGGACACAGCTGCTCCCAATGCGACATCCGTGTGGGTGCACATCCCCGAACGCACCCTGTAAACATCCCTGTGAGGATAAACACAGCCCTCACACGGAATACGGGTTCACATGCCCTGTGTGAGCGAGGCCTAAAAAGCCCACAGCACCATGCTTAGACCAGTTGCATTATATAATACACGCCGTTGAGCTGCAGCGCCATTTGCTTGAATGGGTTGTGGTCTGCGGTGGTACTGCCCGGTGAATGGGCCATGAGGTAAAATTTTTGCATGTGTACAACCCCATCCAGCTACTGCTGGGGTTTGAAGAGCGGGTGTCAAGGGGCAGTAATACCACAGCCTATATTTATCACTGCTGTTGTGAATGAGCCCTTGGTGTGTCTATGGACATATGCACACTGGGCTTCTAACCCAGGCATCTGCGTTTATGTGCGAGCGCAAAGTACAGGGGTACTGTCCAGCCTGCTGCCAGCAGCCGGTATGAGGGGCTGACTGCTGGTGCGGCTGAACGGTGCACCGAGCAGTACTTTTAGCGCTCTTTGGTCCTCTCCGGACAAGCTCTGCCCAACTCCTCTGGCACCACCATTCTTGTGCATGAGCAGATGCATCCACAGGCTCCGTCCTGGCCCTCGGGTCAGGTCAGAGCCGGTTGGTGCATGTGCAAGATGCAGACAGGGGACGTTTTGGACTGTCTTGTTGCCAGTCCTTCTGCATGGGGAAGCTTCTCTCAGCCCACGAGTCCTACAGTACATCTGTGCATGTGTGGGAATGGGGAGAACATGTCGCCTAGGCAACAAAAGTGTGCTTTGCAGCACGAATAAAGTGTATTTGAAAAAAAAAATATGTCCACTGGTGGAGGGGGGGGGGGGTGGAAGGGCAGCCCAAAATGTAATTTAGGGTGTTTAGTAAGTTATGCTTAGGCCTCATTGACACAGGACACACACCCACATGGCTGTCAAATTGGGACCAGCGGCTGTGTCTACATCCAGCCAAAGCTTTTTTGACCATATGTATTTTCTCTGTGACAGGAATGCACTTGCTGTTGCTCTCCTGTCACCCAGAGTCAGCTAATAGCCGCTTGGCTCTGGAATGATCCCAACCATATTGTCGGGATCCACCCAGCTGCCTGATTGACAGCTAGCTCTGGCTCTCAGCACTCTTGGCTAAGAGCCAAAGCCAGCTGGGCCTTCCCCCTCACCAGTATTCCAGTGAGTGCTGGAGGGGCAGAGCGGTGACTGACTGAGAACTGAGCGATCAGCGAGGTGGAGAGCAGAGGGTGGTGACATCACCACTCCACTTCGTCCAAAAAGAATTGCTTTATAAATTGTGAACGAACCCCTGTGGCCATTGTGCAACTGTCATTGTAGTAGTAACCCAGGGTTTATACTTAGGGGCCCCCCGCTCAGGCCACCAAAGCCCTGTAGAATGGACGCTGCTGGTTAGTGAGGGTGCAGGATGGGTAAGGGTTCATCCAGACCTGAAGCACACAGTGACAATGAGAAGGGGTTTCCCAAGTAAGAGCAGCCTCAGCTAAATTCATTCAAGCCAGGCCTCCAACGTGTTTCGCCCCGACCTGAGGGCCTAATCATGGAGTTAGTGCTGACTACTACAGTGATTGTCAGCTTCCCCAGCAGTCCTTCAGGTATGAGATCTGCATACATACATTGTGCCAAGCTGAAATAAAGATCATACCCCAGCTTTATTTGAATTTTTAGATTGTCGACTTTGAAGCCCAAATCCAGTAAACATGAAAATTCTTCCTTGCAGTGAGGCGGCACCTATACTGCCAGGGTTAACTGCTCATTTAGGTGCAGGGGACATGGAAAAGTATATTTACTTACCTGATCCTCTGCACTGCTACACCACTCCCACAATGTCTTTTCACTAATGCTCCAGTGGTCTAAGGCAGTGGTCTCTGAAACTGCGGCCATGGGGACAGATGTGTCTTGTGTGCTTGCCTTTATCTGGTCCTTGAGGCATTATTCCTGCCACTGACACCAACAATGGGGCATAACTCCTGGCACTGACACCTACAATGGGGCTCTATTCCTCCCACTAACACCAACTATTTCTCCCCCTAATACCAAAGATTGGGCATTGTTTACTCCCACTAAGCACAGTCCAGCCCCACTAAAGGCTGAAGGACAGTAAACTGGCCCTTTCTCTAGAAAGTTTGGTACCCCTGGTCTAAGGTCATCGAAACTGATGCAGGGTCCATTGACCTGATTGGACATGAGGATACCAAAGAACAGTCCACCACCTAAGCATGGGCGATGCTTCTTTTGGAGGAGTGGAGGATCAGCCACAGCCCCACTTCAGGGTTCCCGGAGTTGGGCTTTAAAGGCTCATCTAACCATACATTACAATCAGACAAAAATCAAATGCAGTAGTTTTTAAGTTGGTTTGCAATTGCTGAGTTGCATTCACATTAAGTTGTATTGATGAGTGCAGCTTATATGAAAACAAATGCCAGTGTACATGAGACCGTACAGTTAGCCGCCATTACAGGTATAACCCTTCATTACTTTTGTTATTTTGGTCAAAAGCAAGTTCCATTTCACAGTATAGTAATCCATTTTATAGTACAGATGAATCACTCAATTCAATTTAAAAGACTGAGCTTGATGTAAGGAAAATAACACTAACATATGGTTGCAAACACCATAAGATGCCCCGACTTTACCAGCGTTCCTCGTCTGGAGGATCTACAGATCCCTCTGTAACTAGGACCTTTCTGAACCATACTCAGAGCTAGCTATGCTGACTATGGTAGTTAGAGGGGCTGCCACGTGTTTTTACAGACTGGGACTTTTAAATGCGACAAGCATTTTTGTCACTTCTGGTTTCCCCAAAAGTAAACAGCGTATTTAAAAAAAAAATTGAAAGCATCTGATCACGCTGATCTTGGTGCGATGAAATGCTTTTAAGGGCAGAGGAGAGATCTGGGGTCTAGTAGATCCCTCTATAAAGAGTACCTGTCACATGCCTATTGCTGTCACAAGTGATGTTTCATTGTGAGAACAATAAAAGTGATCAAAAGAATGTTGTTTTTTTTTAAAGTGTAAAAAGAAAAAAGAAAAAATACAATAAATAAAAAAAAAAAAAATATATATATATATATATATATATATTTTAATCGCCCTTGCCTCCCGTGCTCGCACACAAAGGAGAAAGCATGCTTTGATACATAAACGGCAATGTGAGCATGCACAATTTTGAAGCGTGACATGTTAGGTATCTATTTACTCGGTGTAACACAATCTTTTATATTTTACCAAAAATGTAGGTATTATATTGTGTATGTGTGCAATAAAATTAATCAAAGTGTATTTTTTCCAAAAAATGTGCTTTCGAAAAACCGCTGTGCAAATACCATGTGACATAAAAAATTGTAAAATCCGCCATTTTATTCTCTAGGGCCTCTGCTAAAAATATATATAATATTTGGGGGTTCTATGTCATTTTCTAGCAAAAAAAGCTGATTTTTACACAAAAAGTGTCAGAAAAGGCCTGGTCTTCAAGTGGCTAAGATTCCTTCCACCACACTCCAGTGTTACTGTCCTAACCTTATGATCTAAGGGCTCATGCACACTGCAGCTCAAAAAAAAAAAAGATGCTTTTCGAGGCATTTGAGCTTTTATTTCAGCTTAAAAAAGCTTGTGCTTGTGCATAAGGTTCCGTTCACAGCTGAGCGATGCGAGAATCGGCTTGATTCTGCCCACGACTCGCAATAGCAGGAAATCGCGGGACGCCCGGGCATTCCCGGAGTGTTGCCTGTTGATTCAAATAACACCCCATATGCGGCGCGCTTTTCCCAACAATCGCGGTAAAAGCGCCCGACCAGAATCGCGGGATGCATGTTGCCCAAAAGAAGCTCATGTACGCGCCCCACTTATGGGGTGCTATTTGAATCAATGGGCAATGCTCCAGGAATGCCCGGGCGTCCCGCGATTTCCTGCTATTGCGAGTCGCGGACAGAATTGCGCCAATTCCACCTGCAACTCGCATCGATCAGATGTGAATGGAGCCTAAAGCCTCGTACACACGGTTCGATGGTCGTACAACAACGGTGGTACAACAGCTTGTTGTACGATCATCTGACCGTTAGTATGCGCAATTAGAACAGCCGACGTGTGACAGTCATACCACAGGAGTTGGATGAGCAGACTAGAAAACATGTGTTGTACAACAAGGTGTCGTACGGCTGTTGACTCGTGTGTACAGAGAAGTTGGGCTAACAAAGATTTTCCCTGCAAAACATGCATGCTCTGAAGTCAGGAATGCCCGGAAGTGTCCGTTCGTGTAAACCTACGTTCCTAATTCACATTCACCTGAACTTCCTCTTTATACGCTCCTAACACGTCACTACGTTCAGGCTTGGTCGTACGATCGCTTAGTGCATATCAGTACACGAGACACAACAGCCAACATACGATTTTGGACGTCCGGTCGTACGACCGTCACACCGTGTGTACGAGGCTTAAGTGTTTTTTTTCACAAAATCTCCTAGTATTTTCTTAACCACTGCATCAACAAAAAGCTAGATCAAACGTTTTCGCACATTTTCAATCTTCTTTGAGCTTTCTTGAGCTTTTTGGGGCACTAGCTCCTCTCAAAAACGAGATGTTTGGTGGGGTTTTTTTTTCTGCCTGTAGGAGCATATGCCTGAAAATGCCTGAAAAAACCATAGTGTGCATGGACTCATTGGTTAACATGGAAAGTTTCCAGGCAGAAAAATAAGGGCTCAAAAGCCTGCAGGAGCCGCTTCTTTGAGCTGCAGTGTGCATGAGTCACAAGTCGGTTGTTGATACTTTAACTGTAGATAATTCATGCCAGCCTTTCTCAACCAGGGTTCCTCCAGAGGCTTCTAGGGGTTCCTTGAGCAATGAACAATTTTTGCCTCTTAGATAAGTAATAAGGGGGCCAATGTAAGGAGCATCCTTCCCACTGACCATCACACTAATGGACCATGAACTGTAAAAAAAAAAAAAAGTAATTATTAACAGGAGTTTCTTGAGACTGAACATTTATATCAAGGGTTCCTCCATGTTAAGGCTTCATGCACACTGGGCGCTATCTGGGCTCTTTCAGTGTCGGGCAGGAGACGCTGCATAGAAAACGTTCTTTTGTAGGCAGCGTTTACCGGCGTTTATCAGCGTCTGCATTTTTGGGCGTTTTTTTTTTTCTTCATTAGCTTCCATTGACTGCAAAAAAACGCCAGATGCCGATAAACCGGCGTTTACCGGCGTCTGCAATTTTTGTGGTCAGGGCAACGACTTTTTAACGCCAATTCAGTTAACAGCCCAAAAACGCCACTGCTGATAAAAGACAATAAACGACCATGTGTGCATGGACACATAGGATAAAATAAAGGGGCGTTTTTGGGCTGTTAAAAAAAACGCCAAAACGACCAAAAACGGTCGTTTTTCAGATACAGTGTGCATGGTTGAGAAAGGCTGTCTTATACAATGTATCAGTATTTCAGTCCCTGCACAAAATGTTTCTTCATATTTAAAGGGGAACTTAACTCTCTCAATCAATATGGACTATTTTTAATCCTCATGCTGCTAGCATTAGTAAATAGCTAGGAAGGCGTATCATATTTACTTGTTTTAACCTTTTTTTTTATCAATTTCTTCCTGGTTTCTAAGCATAGGTGTGCGCAGCCTATTGCATTAGTGTGTGCACCACAAAACGCAAACAAACATGAGTGTATATATGTCAGAAGGGCAGAGGACAGTGTAAAGCCTCGTACACACGAGTCGACGATCGTATACAACAGGTCGTACGAACAACCGTTGTATGCGAAATCAATCGCTAGTATGCGTGATTAGAACAGCCGACGTACGATGGTCGTACAACGGGAGTTGTATGAGCAAACTAGAAAACTTGGTCGTACCAACAAGCAGTCATACGACGTTGTATCGTGTGTACAGAGCAGTTGGTACAACAAGTTGCATTGTGCAAAACACGCATGCTCCAAAGTCAGGAACGGCCGGATGCTAATTACATGCACCTGAACTTCCTCTTCATACGTTCACTACGTTCAGCTTGGTCGTACGATCGTGTAGTGCATGTCAGTATGCTAGATACAACAGCCAACATACGATTTGAGCCGTTCGGACGTACGATCGTCGACCCGTGTGTACGAGGCTTTAGTAAGGCAGAGATCTGTGTCAGTAGTTTATTTTTATTTATTTTTTTTACAATTTTGTTTGTTTGATTTTTTTATTATTTTTTACATTATATTTTATTATTATTTTTTTTTGTACAATTTTATTTAGGAGCCTTGCTGGGGGGCTTTGATGAAATATTAGGGGTACAAACAGACCCCTGATGTCTCACTTTTGAGACAGAGAAAGAGACTAAGGACATAGATTCCTCAGCCCCTTTCTCTGCAGCCAGGCAGCAGGGGGAATCTGCACAGTACAGGGTGATTAGGGTGTGCCCAGGCACACCTTCCACCCTATGTGCGCACACGTATGTTTCTAAGCCTTATCAAATGATATAATACATCCTAGGTGTATCCAGGGGGAGAGGAGGGGCCTTCTCTGTTAGGCACACCCTCCTGCTTGCCTTAGGTAAGGGCATATGGATTCCAGGAACAAAATGCTACATGAATCATCTGCCCTTATTCAAGATGGCCATGGCCAGAAATGCTAGGGAGGAATATTTCAAAGTGATTTCTCAGCAATTAAAGCATGGAGACACGGATAGATGGGAGAGTTTGCTTTGAATACTAAAGGTAATTAAACAGAGTTTTTGTTTTGTGTAGATCCGCTTTAAGAAAGGCTTATTAAATCCATCTTGGTCATGCAGGACTCTGAAATTTTGTAGAAAAACAGAGGTGACAGAAGGTCCTTGGATTGACAGAAGGGTTACATACAACTTTCTGGTGGACAGTCACTGCAGAATGTAAGGGGCTCCTGTACTCATTCACAGAATACAGTGTACACAGCTACCACACAGTACATAGTGGAGTTCTCGTAGACGTGGGCCACATAGTTGTCAGCATGGGGGTCCCAGAGGCAGCGGCTAACTATGGCGATGTCCTCCTGGGCCCTCTCCCCCATTGTCACCACACATAGCATCTTGTATCGTGCGGGTAAAACCTTCTTCACCTGAGTCCTGACTTCCTCGCTGATCACTTTCACTAGGGAGGGGACCTTGGTGTGGTCGTACTTCATTTCTCCAATCCTCTCTGGGAGGTAGCCCTCCAGAATCTGCTTGATGGATGACAACTGGACCTTCTCGGAGGGCCGAGAGGCGAATGATGGAGGCTGAGAGTGCAATAGAAATGAAAAAAGTCAAACGTGACAAAACAACTTTGAAAGCACAGGAACAATTGCTAATCACAGTAGATCCTTCCTAAAACTCAAGGAGGTCAAATCTCACATCCATCAAAAATTCCAAAAATGGATTATGCATAAAGCATCGTTATCTCCCACACTATAAAGACATGCTGGTAGGTTAAATGGCTCCTGTCTAAATTGGCTCTAGTATGTGTATGCAGGGCCGGTTCAAGGCAGGGGCGCGAGGGGCGGTCCAATTTTCAGGACGCTGGTGAAGTCCCGGCAATGTGCTTGACAACTGTGTATAGTGCCGGCGCCACTGTAACTGTCTCTAAGATGTGCCGAGTGCGCTCCTGCACCCGGCACAACACGCCTTTCACCTCCTTCTCCAGCCCCCCTCCTCCTGTCCTCCGGCCGATGTGTCCTCCTCCTCCTCCCCCGCAGCCAACGTCCCTCCTCTCCTCTCCCGCTGGCTGCGCGGGAGGGGGGAGGATGTGTCAGGATGGAGAGCGGAGGAAGGGGCCGGTAAATATGTAATTTACTGGCCCCTTCCTTGTCTGAATGTTACCGATCGCTCCTACATCCTGTGATAACTGAGCAGAGTAACCTGTGTGTCACTCTGCTTCAGTTTATGAATGGATGGGAGCAGCGGCGGCTGGCGTGTGAGGGGCGCTGGGGCGCCGCCTCCCCGCCGACAAAAGACGAAAGAAAAAAAAAGTCAACCCCGCCCACCTACAGGTGGCGCCGGTACATTGACTTTCTTTTTTTTTTTTTCCTTTTTGGCTCCTTGGCTGTCACATGACAGCCAAGTAGTGAGCCTATTGGTCGGCCATTAAAGCCTATGCATGTGCGCTTGTTCCTGCGGCCATGCATAGGCTGATTGGCTGCCCTGAGCCTCCGCTCAGGGTGATTGGATGCGGGGCCAGGGGCGGGTCACTGTGGCAGCGGAGGTGACTTCCGCTCCCACAGAGACCATGACCGCCCGGGGACGACGAGGGGGGGACAGCCGCTCTCCGTGTGCCGAACTCTGCAGACCCAGCGCGCTCTCGCATGCCGAATCTCTGCAACAACCCTGCCTGCTGGATGGGGTAAGTGCAGGGGGGGGGGGACGATTCTGCAATGTACCCCACCTATCTCATTGGCTGCAAACTGCCCCTACCTATCTCACTGGCTGCAAACTGCCCCCACCTATCTCACTGGCTGCAAACTGCCCCACCTGTGTCACTGGCTGCAAACTGCCCCCACCTGTGTCCCTGGCTGCAAACTGCCCCTGTCCACCCCCGTCAAACGTCGGTCCCTGTGTCCACCCCCGTCAAACGTCGGTCACTGTGTCCACCC
>BLSH010450709.1:765704-776222 GCA_018402905.1 Glandirana rugosa | reverse complement strand
ATATGATGCTGAGCTGTATACTGTGTCCTGTGATGCTGAGCTGTATACTGTGTCCTGTGATGCTGAGCTGTATACCCCTGACACAATATGTGGAATACAGGGGATGGAGTGGGTAGATTCTATAAGGGGTGGGGCTTATATAAAGTAGGAGGGGTCAAATGGAAGGGCGGGGCCTGGCACCCCCCCATCCAAAAACTTCACCAGCCGCCACTGGATGGGAGCCGCTGTCACCTCCTCATTCATGTTCAGAACTGAGAAAGGGACTGGGGAATCTGTGTCCTCAGCCCCTTTCCCTGTCTCAAAAGGGAGATGTCAGGGGTCTTTTTAGACCCCTAACATCTCACCAAAGCCCGCCAACAGGGCTGGAAAAAAAAAAAATGTAATTGTAAAAAAATTATAAAAAAAATAAGCTGTAAAAAATTAAAAAACTACTGACACCACTCCCCCCTGCCCTACCCACACTGTCCACTGCCCCAACCCCCTTCCCCTAAAAAGCATTGTGCAAAAAAATTAAAAACAAATTAAATTAAAAAAAAACAATATGTAAAAATAATAAACTACTGACACTGTCCACTGCCCTACTGACACCAAACGATTTGGACCAGTGCACAAAGCAAGGCCCATAAAGACATGGATGAGCGAGTTTGGGGTGAAGGAACTTGTCTGGCCTGCACAGAGTACTGACCTCAACCCGATAGAACACCTTTGGGATGAATTCGAGACAGCGAGCCAGGCCTTTTTATTCCAATCGATTCAAATTCCATTCAAATTTGAATCGAATTGCATTTGAAATGCGAATTTTCGATGATGGTTATATTCTTGCTATTCCATACTACTCTATTGTGTTTTTATATTCTATTCTTTTATTTTCTATTCTTTTCTTTTCTATTATATCCTATTTTCTATTCTATTCAAATTTATTCTATACAAAATTCAAATTTAGGAAAACGGTTATATTGTTATATACTTTGTGTTCTATTCTTTTCTATTTGTTTATTCTATTCTACTATTTTATTTTCTATTCTATTCTTTCCTTTTCAGATTCAAATGTAGTCTATTGGAAATTCGAATTTCCGAAGATGGTTATATTCTTTCTATTCTATTGTATTTTTCTATATTAATTTATTTTCTATTCTATTCTAATCTATCGTTTTCTATTCTGTTCAAATTCGAATTGATTCTATATGAATTTTGGGAAATGGTTATACTCTTTCTATTCTATTTCATTCTTTTTTTTAATTCTATTCTTTTCTATCCTTTTTTTTCTATTCTATATTATTATTATTTTCTATTCTTTTGTATTTAAATTCAAATTTATTCTATTTGAAATTTGAATTTCAGAAGATTATTATATTCTATTTTATTCTATTCTACTAGTTTCTATTGTATTCTGTTCTTTTATTTTCTATTCTATTTTGTTCTGTTTTACTCTATTATATTATATTCTTTTATTTACTGTTATTTTTTTTTCTATTCTATTCCTTCATTTTCTTTTCTATTGTATTCTCTTTGGAAACAAATCAAAAACTATTCAAAACGGATTTGAAAATGATTCAAATGGATTTGAATTCGAATTTCATCCAAATTTTTTGTTCGGATTTGGTTAAATTTGTTCCTATTTTATATATATTGTGTGTGTGTATGTATATATATATATATATATATATATATATATATATATATATATATATATATGTGTATTAGGTATAAACATACATACATGAAGAAGATCACTAGGGGGAGACACAACACCAGAACAGAGATCTCCGTTGCTTAGCATATACAGTGTGATATTGGAAACCTTAATTACAGTGTAAGCTGGCCAAAGTCTTAATTGGTGGTCACAATCCACCTTACTAAGGAACTCTTCTAACAGCTCCTTGAAACAGGTGAATGAAAGGGGATCCCAGCTCACCAACAATAGGGAGTGGGTTAGCCTAACACACTGATATCTGGGTGACAAACTTAAAGTGTATGTCTGGGGAAAAAAAGTAGATCTCTGCAATACATGCCCATTTCCTGATGTTTTGTCTCTATAGAAATCTGCAAGTACAGGAATTTACCTGCTGATCTGCCAGAAACCATGTCAATTCCTAACTCCTAACAACACAACTTTCTGCTGCACTGCAGAGCTATTTGTCCTTTGAAACTGCATATACATCCTTTCTGTGCCAATCGTGGCGAAACTGAATGTTATTAGGCTATTTTCTCTCCAGGTTGAATTGTTTTCGTCATACAGAATAAAGTAAAACAGGAAAATACCACATTATGGCTACTAGATGGAGCTGACAATCGTCTATTTATTCCCAGCGCCATCTAGTGGCTATAATGGGGTATTTTATCATTCAATTTATTCTGTATAAAGAACAACATTCAACCTGGAGAGAAAATAGCCAAGTAACCTTCATTTTTGCCCCATTTGCCCAGAACAAATATGAAGTACATGCAGTTCCACAGGATGAATAGCTCTATGATATTTTTTTTTTCATAAATACCCCCCTTTATTGTCTGTGGGGTCAATTCACTAAAGATTACTGCATGTGATAACAGGGTCACGATTATGCAGTAATTAACGCAAAATGAAAAATGTGCTGGTAAATATAGCAAAAAAGCTGTTAAAGAGGAAGTGAACCCTGATGCGTTTTACTTCTTTAGTTCCCTGCAAAGTAAAAGCATAATGGGCTAGTATGAATTGCATATTAGCCCATTATGTGACACTTACCTGCAATTGAAGCCCGCAATGTCCCTTGGGGAGGCCGCATCCACGTAGCCCCTCTCCCTTCCAGGGCTGCAGACTCCAGCTTTGTGATTGGCCGAAGTCGCGTGACGTCACGCATGCGCGCGGGGGCTGCCAGTCACGGCATGATACTAGTGAAGAAATAGCACGGCGGGCCGTTTCTTCACTGCGCATGCACCAATGATGTTGGCGCAAGGGCATACAGTGAATATCTCCTAAACTGTGCAGGTTTAGGAGATATTCACGAAACCTACAGGTAAGCCTTATTATAGGCCTTATTATAGGCTTACCTGTAGGTTAAAGTGGTTGTAAAGGGTCCAGTTCACAAACAGAACGGAAAGTAAAAAAAGATGCAATATCTATGAGCAGGGTTTTGCTGGCGGTATCACATGCGGCATTGCTCAGATGCAGGGTGGGGGTCCCCTCCCCAATAGCTGGTTGTTAAGGAGCAGGCCGGGAAGACGCCACTGTGTTCTTGTCAGCGGATGAAAAAAAGGGGGGGGGGGAATGTAAGGTTTTATTGGGTCAGGGCGTCTGCTACATGAGGAGTTTTATAGTATAGGGCAGGGATAAGCAATTAGTGGACCTCCAGCTGTTGCAAAACTACAAGTCCTATCATGCCTCTGCCTCTGGGTGTCATGCTTGTGGCTGTCAGTCTTGCTATGCTTCATGGGATTTGTTGTTTTGCAACATCTGGAGGTCCGGTAATTGCATATCCCTGGATAGGGTAATGGCTATGGTCGCAGGAGTGTGGAACCCTCCGTGGATAAGACAAACTGGTTCCAGAGCCCCCACATTTTAGAGTATTGTTCTCTTTGGGATCATGCAGTGAGACCTAAGTCCTCCATCTTATTGATATCTTCCACCCTTCTGAGCCACTCCGTGATTGTTGGAGGAGCCTGCTTTTTCCAGAGAGGCGGGATGCACGATTTTGCGGCGTTCAGTAGGTGACGCACAACTGACCTTTTGTATGTTTTGATTGGAATGGAGGAGACGTGAAACAGAAAGAAGGACGGATCGTTAGCAATGTCGTATTCGGTAAACTTCTGAACGATTTTGTGTGTTCCAGAAATGAGTAAGCTTCAGGCACGTCCAAAAGATGCGCAGCAACGTTCCTCTGTCCCCCTGGCACTGCCAGCAAGTTGTTGACGCGTTTGGGAAATTTTTTGCAATATATGAGGTGTGTGATACCATCTTGTGAGTATTTTGTAATTCGTTTCCTGTACTTTTGTGCAGGTGGAGGACTTTAGAGAGAGCTGGAGAATGTTGCAAATCTGGCCCGCGGTAAATGTACGGTTTAGGTCCCTCTCCCATTTACTTATGAATGGTAGTGTTGGTTGTTCGTCTGGTGATATCAAAAGAGTGTAGGTTTTGGAGATTACCTGGGTGAGGGGCCCTTTGTCCGAGCAATATGTCTCCAGGGTCGTCAAGAGGCGGTTGAAGCGTTGTGGGCGGGGTAATGAATTCAGAAAGTGTCTCAGCTGGCTGGTGTGGATTTTAAGGTGAACCCCATGCCACAAAAAAAACGGCATGGCCCCCCCCCCCCCCGAAATCCATACCAGACCCTTATTTGAGCATGCACCCATCGAGTATGGCCACCTGGACATGCACCCGTCAGGGCCCCTCTACCCCAAAGCACCCCCCCATGCTGAGGGCATGTGGCCTGGTATGGTTTAGGAGGGGGGGGGGGGCGCTCGCTTGTCTCCCCCCTTTCCTGGCCTGCCAGGCTACATGCTCGGATAAGGGAAGGGTTAGAACCAAGTTTTGGTTGAAGTTAGGGGTTAATGACTCCCATACCTCTCAGTGGTCTCAGATTGTCCGGGCTTCTACCGCATTTCCAACCAAATCCCGGGGTCCCTATTGAACCTATTACAAGCTAACCAATGACAGGGAATGGGATTGGGATATCATGGTGGTTCTACTCACCTGCGGCAATATAATTTCAGTCTTCTTTGCCACTTTCTGAGCCCTCCTCTCCTAGAGGAAACATACAAGACTGATTATACACAGTATGTACCCGCAGGTGTAGACACCATGAAGTTAGCACATGGGAAACTGACAGCTACAAGGAGAAAAACCACGCCAAAGCTTGAGCCCTCATTCACACTGAACGCGGGTTCAGCTGAACTCACACGATTTCAAACCCGCATTTCAGTGCAACTTCAGGGGCAATTTGAAAGACATCTGTGTGGGTTCCTGCATAGATGTCTATTGAAATTGCCCCTGAAGTCGCCAAAAGTGGCGCAGGAACTACTTTTGGAAATCGGGGTGGCACCGCAAAGCCAGCGTCGCACCGATTGGGACAGTGCCATTTAGGCTCAGATTTGGCATGCGATTTGACATGTTAAATCGCATGTCAAATTGAGACGATGTGAACAGGGGCTCAAACTGAGTCAAACCTACAGGTTTCAACATTTGCTGAGGAGATCAAACGCTGCTGATTGGAGACCCGTAGGTTTGACTAGACATGTGCAGAAAGAAAAAAAATAGTTTTGTATCGTTTCATTTCGATACGTCATTTACATAAATTTGTTTAAATTAGTTTTTGGAATTTGTTTTGTTTATTCAAATTTAAATCGATTCTAATAATCAATTCAAATTTCTGAATTCCAATCAATTCGAATTCCATTCAAATTCAAATCGAATTCCATTTAAATTTTGGTTGATGTTAGTTATTTTCTTTCTATTCCATATTATTCTTTTGTTTTTTTATATTGTATTCTTTTATACTCTATTCCATTCTTTTCTATTCTGTTCTTTTCTATTCTATTCGAATTTATTCTATTTAAATTCAAATTTCGAATAAAGGTTATATTGTCATATACACAGAGCAAAATTATAAATGCAACACTTTTGTGTTTGCCCCTATTTATCATGAGCTGAACACAAAGATCTATGACTTTTTCTATGCACACAAAAGGTCTATTTCTCTCAAATACTGTTCACAAATCTGTCTAAGGCCCCTTTCATTGTTGTGCGACATGATTTTACCACAATTTTGCCACGATTTTGGCGCAATTTGGGATCAGTACAACTTTGGTCCGACCTTGTTTCAACTTTGGCGCAATGACATATTACAGTCATACAGAAATAGTACAGAAATCACATCTATATTATTCAGGTGCGATTTTCATGCAACTTTGAGGGTTTAACATTGAAGTCTATGGACCTCAAGTTTCATTAAAGCCGGACCAAAGTAATGCAGGGACTACTTGAAGTTGTACAGATATGAATGGTACTCATTGGAAATCATGGGGAATGATTTGTCTTGTTACTTGGTAGTACCAAGTCGCAGGACAAGCCGCATAACTGTGAAAGGGGCCAAAATCTGCGAAAAATCGGACGAAAAATCCAGCGATAATCGGATCATTAGTACAGAGCTTTTGAGAGCCGATCATAACAATTCATCCAATATTATTAGATTGGACAAAACACGAACATCTTACTCTTATGATACCAGATCCAAAACCCGCACAGATGCCTGTGAAATCGCCGCTGAAATTGGGACTGACATGCGGGAATGAAATGGTGCGAGTTCAGCTGAACTTCATTCCAGCACTCTGTGAACCAGGGCTTAGACAGATTTGTGAACAATATTTGCGTTCAGCTCAAGATAAATAAGGGCAAACACAAAAGTGTTGCGTCTATAATTTTGCTCAGTGTACTTTCTGTTCTATAATTTTCTATTTGTTTATTCTATTCTATTCTATTTTTTTCTATTTAAATTCAAATATATTCTATTCAAAATGCAAATTTCAGAAAATGGTTATATTCATTCTATTCTATTCTATTGGTTTTTTTTTTCTATACTATTCTGTTATTTTCTAGTCTATTCTACTCTATTATTTTCTATTCTATTCAAATTCTAATTGATTCTATATGAATTTTGGGAAATGGTTATATTCTTTCTATTCTTTTCTATTTTATTGTTTTTTTTTTTATTTCTATTCTTTTCTATTCTATTCTTTTTTTCTATTCTATTCTATTATTTTCTTATGTATTCAAATTCATATTTATTCTATTTGAAATTTGAATTTCAGAAGACAGTTCTATTCTATTTGTTTCTATTATGTTCTGTTCTGTTCTTTTATTTTCTATTTTGTTCTGTTTTACTTTATTATATTATGTTCTTTTATTTTCTGTTATTCTTTTCTATTCTATTTTTTTATTCTATTCCTTCATTTTCTGTTCTATTTTATTCTCTTTGGAAATTGGAAAACAGATCGAAAGCTATTCTAATTGGAAAATTATTCGAAATCCTCTCACACTCCAAAGACATGCTGGTAGGTAAATTAGATCCTGTCGAAATTGGCCCTAGTATGTGTATGAAAGTGAGTTAGGGACCTTAGATTGCAAGCTCCTTAAGGGCAGGGACTGATGTGAATGTACAATATATATGTAAAGCGCTGCGTAAATTGACGGCGCTATATAAATACCTAATTTAACTAAAAAAATAATGGATTTGAATTTGAATTTCGTCTGAATTAGTTTTTCGTCATTTTGGATTTGTTTACATTCGTTACTACTGTAATTCGAAAATTCAGATACATCTGAATTTCTAAAAAACAAAAAATCCATTTGAATTTCAATTGGGAACGAAACGAACTGCACATATCTAGGTCTGACGTGTCACAGAAGGCATGTCGGACCACTGCAGAGAGACCACTGCTTCTACACAGAGCTTAGTAGTTATCTCTGCAGCATACAAAAAAAAAAGAAGAAATAAAAATATAACTTTGTCCATAGATCTTTTTTTGTTTTGTTTTTTCGTTTTTGTTTTTTTTTTTGATCAGCTGAATAAAAAAATATGAAAGGATTTTTAATGCCGGAACTTGAATTGGTTGTAAGTCACCAGACATTGACAGGACCACAATGTACACTCTCTGCTATGTGATTCATTTTAGGTACACTTTCCATGAGATGCAACCAATCAAGCAAAGGTTATGATAATTTGGCTCCCTAGGGGATAACTAGAAAGAGATAATAAGTGCTTCTAAATACTGGAAAAGCTCATTAATGTCTATAAAGATTTTCTGTCGGAGATTCTCAGTGACTGATCACCACAGTTCCCTTTTCTGTACAAAAAAATAATCATTAAAGCAAAATGCAAAACAATGGAACATTTTTAAAGTGACACTAAACAATCCACACACCAGTGTTCATTTAATCACCAAAAATATTTTCGTCACCTCTATGTTTTTAGTGACAAAAAATAAAGGAAAATAAAATTTGAATTAAGTCAATTGATGAAAACTATGACGAAAATCAATTCCAATTTCCGTCAAAGAACAAAAACAGAATGAAAATGTTTGGAAGGGACATTTACCCACCTGACCTCCTGCTTTCCTCAGAGCTCCGCCTGTCTGTTAAAGGCCCAGCCCCCCTGACTCTATCGGCAAGCTGTATTGGCTGAGAGACGCAGGCTCCCATCAATTGTTTCCAGTGGCGGCCGGTCCACAAGGGGCGCCGCCCCCCAAGCCCACACCATCTCTGTGGCCGTGCACTGTCCGGGCCGCAGACCAACAGGTCTCTACCTGGTTCGTTACTCCCTCACAGGCACATGACCACAGCCGAGGGCCCCAATTGGCCAGTTTTATGTTGTCCTCGGGGCTCAGAGCACTGTGCCCCGCGCCCTCCCATCCTGCGATCCCAGCGAATGGGCTTATGGCTTCCTGCCCAGCCAATCAGGACATGAGGCAGAAGCCACGGTGCCGAGCACTAGGGGAGCCACCAGTCTATCCGGGCCGACCAGATCCACTCAGCTTCAGGGGTGACAGCAGGACCATCGCTTCTCACAGTAGCTGACACTCCTACAGATGTGCCGCCAGCAGATAATATTGGCGGCCGAGGAGGAGGAGACACAGGGGAAGCCGAGGAGGAAGCACTGCCTGTGACCTAGATGGGGTAAGTACGGGGCTGGTGGGCTGACGATCGAGCTACAGGGGGGTTCGACCGACCAGGGGGTGGCAGCTGATTTGATTGCCGTCCGCCCCCCCCCCCCCAAAAAAAATGGAGCACCAGCCGCCACTGATTATTTCCCTTTCCTATGCAGTTCCAAACATTGCACTCAATTCATACTATCTCTTTGGCGCCCTCTGCTGGCCTTTTCTAAATCGGCAACACAATTCCATCCCCAGCCTATTGCACAAAAAAGTTTAACCGTGTATTGCACTATTGCACTACCACATAAGAATAAATAGGAGCATAGGTGTGCGCAGCCTATTGCGTTAGGTTGTGCACCCCAAAGCTCAAACACACGTGTGTGTGTGTGCGTGTGTGTGTGTGTGTGTGTGTATATATATATATATATATATATATATATATAGATATAGATAAACACACACGGACATTATTTTATTATTTTTACAATTTTTTTTTTCTTATATTACTAATATTTATTTTACATTTTTTTTTACAATTTTGTAGGAGCCACTTTGGGAGCTTTGGTGAGATATCAGGGGTCTACACAGACACCTAATGTCTCGCTTTTGAGACAGAGAAAGCGACTGAGGACAGGGATTGCCCAGTCCTTTTCTCTGCAGCCTCAGCTGCACATTGAACAAATGGGAAGTGTCGTGCTGAGCAGCTTCCTGTTCATTCACAAACTGAAGCATAGTAAACAGTTTTCTATGCTTCCGTTGTGAATGAACACAGCCAGTGGTCATTACCAGGGGTCGGCAGCATGGATAGTGGTCTACTCATCACTTGCCTGCAATTGACAGGTACAGTAGATCACATTTGATGGGATGCCAACCCACCAGATCAGGGTGTGCCCAGGCACACACGACACACACTGTGTGCATGCCTATGAGTAGGGGACATCTACTAATTGTGTGACATGGTCGCGGTTGCAGTATGCTACTGCAGGGTTCAAGGGGTTATAGCAGGCGATGAGGAGGTGATACCCTTATCACAGCCTGTTGAATGTTGTCGGAGGAGTGATCTGAACACAGATTGCTCTTAAGAGACCAAAGCCATTGTGAACAATCCCTAAGTGCAGACTGAAAACACTTATATCATCTTCAGCACCAAGGTAAAGATGTACCTCTTCTGCCCATGTGCAAAGCACTTAAGGCCCTGATTCATCAAAGCTGCAGTATCAGACATGCTAAGTGGCCGCTTAAGCTTTATTATCATATTGCTTAAGAGTTTATTTTTTAATGCTTTCTCTGCTTGGTAAATCAAGTCCAGGGGAACTGAAGTCTGACAGTGAATAACAGCTGCCTGCCTGACAAAGGGGACCCTGCAGGGCCGCGGAATGTTGCTTCTTCTAGTGTCTACAATAAAGTCAGATTGGTGTGCTGATGATATGCGATTAGTGTTGAGCGAACCCGGACTGTAACGTTCGGGTCCGTACCGAACTTTCGGGTGTCCGTGGCACGGACCCGGACCCGGACATTTCAAAAATCGTTCGGGTTCGGTCCGGGGTTCTGCTATTTTATTCCACGTGTTGAGAAGCTGCAGGGCAGCCAATCAACAAGCGTTTCACTGGTTTGCCCTTAGAAGCCATCACAGCCATGCCTACTAATGGCATGGCTGTGATTGGCCAGTGCATCATGTGACCCAGCCTCTTTATAAGCTGGAGTCACAGTGCTGCAGTCACATGCTCCTTGGGTTAGTATAGGGAAAGGTAGCTGACGGCGTGAGGGACAGATTTTAGCCATTTTAAGACCTGATCCTGCATCCTGAGATAGATTACTTTACTACTGCTGTCTGTGCTGTTGCTCTGAGGACAGATAGCAGAAATTAGACAGGAGTCTCGTTGTCGTGTCTGTCGTCAT
>BLSH010450709.1:739982-765694 GCA_018402905.1 Glandirana rugosa | reverse complement strand
AGACTGAAATAACATCAGTGATCTTCTTCGTTGTAAGGTGACGGGACGTCCCAGGGGAAACAGTCCGTCCGTCGACAATAAGTGACAGTCTGAAGTCAAGGGGACCTGAACTAAACGGTTCGTCTCTATCGTAATTTTTTATTTGAGAATTCGTTATACTATTATTTCGAATTCTCCGGTGAATCGTACAGACTATGACGTCGAAACTACTTAGTCCCGGAATTCACGAAACGTGTACCCGTCTTCTCCATGTAGAAATGGAACCACGACTTCTACTATAACACAGATTGCTCTTAAGAGACCAAAGCCATTGTGAACAATCCCTAAGTGCAGACTGAAAACACTTATATCATCTTCAGCACCAAGGTAAAGATGTACCTCTTCTGCCCATGTGCAAAGCACTTAAGGCCCTGATTCATCAAAGCTGCAGTATCAGACATGCTAAGTGGCCTCTTAAGCTTTATTATCATATTGCTTAAGAGTTTATTTTTTAATGCTATCTCTGCTTGGCAAATCAAGTCCAGGGGAACTGAAGTCTGACAGTGAATAACAGCTGCCTGCCTGACAAAGGGGACCCTGCAGGGCAGTGGAATGTTGCTTCTTCTAGTGACTACAATAAAGTCAGATTAAGGAAATCTTTGGTGTGCTGATGATATGCGATCTATTGTTGGAAGACAGATCAGGGCATGATAACTAGTGATACATTTTGCATGTCTTTAGGGATTATATGCAGATATCTGTCAACAGCATCCAATTATATGTTGAAACGCTCAAGTGAAGGGAAAAAAATCAGAAGAGATTGTTAGCATTTTGCTGTGTACAGGATGATAAAATGCTCATAGAAATGTAGAGTAGCAGACAATAATAAAATATATAAATGTATGCATATGCAGTGCTCAAACCTGGGTGAAAATGGGGAGAATGAGCCCCAACCTGCACCATATACTGAATTGTCTCTAATACAACGTACACCCTAAGCATGAAAACACCAAATATCGGTAGATGTTTCGGTCAGTGAGAACTGTGGGTAGTCCTCTCTGCTAAATTAAAAACACACTATCATTATATCTTTAAAGGAAACAACAGAGGGGGGCAACTAAGTGCTGTATATAAGAAAAGACTTTATTAAAAAATCACAAGTGGCAACCCATGAGATGTATAAGGATAAGAGGCTTGAAAAGGACAGTTATGCTCCGAAACCCGTAGCCACGCTCCCCACACTGCAGGCTCCCCCCCCCCCCCCAGTTGTGACGTCAATTCCAGTCCTGTGGAGTCCATGTGCTCCAGGATTTCTGGTTTTGTTTTTGGTGCTCTACACAGCTCCTGATAGCAGTCACTGCTTCTTCTATCTTCTATTGTCCAATTTTGGTGAGCCTGTGTGAATTATAGCCTCAGTTTCCTGTTCTTAGCTGACAGGAATGCCACCTGGTGTGGCCTTCTGCTGCTGTAGCCTATCTGCTTCAAGGTTGGATGTGTTGTGCATTCAGAGATGGTATTCTGCATACCTTGGTTATAACGAGTGGTTATTTGAGTTACTGTTGCCTTTCTATCATCTGGAACCAGTCTGCCTATTTCCTCTGACCTCTGACATCAACAAGGCATTTTCCTCCATACAACTGCCGCTCACTGCATATTTTCTTTTTTTCGGACTATTTCTCTGTAAACTATTCTCTTGTGCACAAAATACCAGTAGATCAGCACCAGACCAGCCCACCTGGCTCAACAACCATGCCACCCTCAAAGTCTCTTAAATCCCCTTTCTTCCCCATTCTGGTGCTCGGTTTGAACTTCAGCAAGTCGTCTACACCACATCTAGATGCCTAAATGCCTTGAGTTGCATCCATGTGATTGGCTGATTAGAAATTTGTGTTACCACGAAATTGAACAGATGTACCTAATAAAGTGGCCGGTGAGTGTATATATTCCATTATAAGATTGGCTGATCAACCATAGCAGGCTGGTCTCCTCTCTAGTAAATCTTTCAATGGTTGGAGAATGTAAAAGACTGAAGTCGTGATTTAGGGATCTTCTATATGCACACATCTGGTTCTATTTCTGTAGACTCTATATATAGCTCTCTGTTCCCATTTCCCACCGTGCTGCTGATACAGACAATTGTTAGGAACGTACCTTCAGGTTCTTCGTCATCCTCTGGGCAACCAGGAGTCCCGCTATACTCCAGGAGGTCTGGTTAGTGATGGACACATTGCCCAGGGTGGCCTTCCGGAACAAAGCCTGCAAACACAAACAGACTGTCAAGCATACAGATGCATGTATAGAAGTATACAGATCATTGAAGTGTAACCCTCCCCACCTTGTTTTGGGTAGATCAGGGGATAGATCCTCTGTCTGTTTTTTATTGTAGGCTTTTTTGACTTTTAATACTTTTAATACAGGCAAGAAAACCTCTGGCTGTATTTGATTGCTGTCTATGTCTCTGGTGGGGATATTCACCCTACCATTTTGTTAAATTATACGGAGGTCTCCAAACTGCAGCCCTTTGCATGCCTTTATTCAGCCTATGGGGCACTATTCCTCCAACTGACATCAACTATGGGGCAATAATTCCTGCACTGACACCAAGTCACTATTTCTCCCACTGATACCAATGATGTGGCACTTTTCCTCCAACTAAACAAAAATGGTAAAGTTACTCCAACTAATACCAATAATGGGGCCCTATTCCTCCCACTGATACCACTGACTGGGCACTATTCCGATCACTGATACCACTGACGGGGCACTATTCCGATCACTGATACCACTGACGGGGCACTATTCCTCCCACTGATACCAATGATGGGGCACTATTCCTCCCACTGATACCAATGATGGGCACTATTCCTCCCACTGATACCACTGACGGGGCACTATTCCGATCACTGATACCACTGACAGGGCACTATTCCTCCCACTGATACCAATGATGGGGCACTATTTCTCCCACTGATACCAATGATGTGGCACTATTCCTCCCGCTGATACCACTGAATGAGCACTATTCCGATCACTGATACCACTGACAGGGCACTATTCCTCCCACTGATATCAATGATGGGGCACTATTTCTCCCACTGATACCAATGATGGGGCACTATTCCTCCCACTGATATCAATGATGGGACACTATTCCTCCCACTGATATCAACAATTGGGCACTATTACTCCCACTAGTACAAATAACGGGGCACTATTCCTCCCACTGATAACAAGGATGGGGCACTATTCCTCCCACTAATAGAGCACTATTATTCCCATTGAAACCAATAATGCGGCAATTTTTCTCCCACTAATACAAATAATGGAGCACTATTCCTCCCACTAAAACCAATAATGGGGCATTATTTATCCCACTAATACCAATGATGGGGCACTATTCCTCCCACTGATACCAATGATGGGGCACTACTCCTCCCACTGATAGCAATGATGGGGCACTATTCCTCCCACTGATACCAATGATGGGGCACTACTCCTCCCACTGATAGCAATGATGGGGCACAATTCCTCCCACTGATATCAATGATGGAGTACTACCCCTCCCACTGATACCAATGATGGAGCACAATTCCTCCCACTGATATCAACAATTGGGCACTATTTCTCCCACTAATACAAATAATGGGACACTATTCCTCCCACTGATACCACTGACTGGGCACTATTCCGATCACTGATATCACTGACGGTGCACTATTCCTCCCACTGATACCAATGATGGGGCACTATTCCTCCCACTGATAACAATGATAGAGCACTATTCCTCCCACTGATAGAGCACTATTACTCCCATTGAAACCAATAATGAGGCAATTTTTCTCCCACTAATACAAATAATGGAGCACTATTCTTCCCACTAAAGCCAATAATGGGGCACTATTTATCCCACTAATACCAATGATGGGGCACTAATCCTCCCACTGATAGCAATGATGGGGCACAATTCCTCCCACTAATACCAATGATGGGGTACTACCCCTCCCACTGATACCAATGATGGGGCACTATTCTTCCTACTGATATCAACAATTGGGCACTATTTCTCCCACTAATACAAACAATGGGACACTATTCCTCCCACTGACACCAATGATGAGACACTATTCCTCCCACTGATACCAATGATGGAGCACTGAGAGTGTGAAACACTGCTCCAGGCTGGCTGAAGTCCACTTACTCTTCGTACAAGCTCAAACAGCTCAGGTACGGTGCTGCATCGATAGATGAAATGAGGAAAATGAGGCTGGATGCCCACACTCTCATAACACCTTTATTTGTTAATTCCTCCCACTGTCACCAATGATGGGGCACTATTCCTCCCACTGCTAAACAATTGGGCACTATTTCTCCCACTAATACAAATAATGGGGCACTATTCCTCCCACTGATAACAATGATGGGGCACTATTCCTCCCACTGATAACAATGATGGGGCACTATTCCTCCCACTGATAGAGCACTATTACTCCCATTGAAGGAGGCAATTTTTCTCCCACTAATACAAATAATGGAGCACTATTCCTCCCACTAAAGCCAATAATGGGGCACTATTTATCCCACTAATACCAATGATGGGGCACTACTCCTCCCACTGATAGCAATGATGAGGCACGATTCCTCCCACTGATACCAATGATGGGGTACTACCCCTCCCACTGATACCAATGATGGGGCACTATTCTTCCTACTGATATCAATGATGGAGCACAATTCCTCCCACTGATATCAACAATTCTGCACTATT
Source organism: Glandirana rugosa (assembly GCA_018402905.1). Lineage (NCBI taxonomy): Eukaryota > Metazoa > Chordata > Amphibia > Anura > Ranidae > Glandirana > Glandirana rugosa. The sequence goes on along the minus strand of BLSH010450709.1, from coordinate 760,950 downwards.
TCTCCCACTAATACAAATAACACTATTCCTCCCACTGACACAAACAAAGGAGCACTATTCTTCCCACTAATACCAATAATGGGGCATTATTCCTCCCACTAATGCCAATAATGGGGCAGAATTCCTCCCACTGATACCAATGATGGGGCACTATTCCTTCCACTGATACCAATGATGGGGCACTATTCCTTCCACTGTTACCAATGATGGGGCACTATTCCTCCCACTGATACCAATGATGGAGCACTGAGAGTGTGAAACACTGCTCCAGGCTGGCTGAAGTCTACTTACTCTTCGTACAAGCTCAAACAGCTCAGGTGCGGTGCTGCATCGATAGATGAAATGAGGAACATGAGGCTGGATGCCCACACTCTCATAACACCTTTATTAGTTTATTTGTTAATTCCTCCCACTGTCACCAATGATGGTGCACTATTTCTCCCACTAATACCAATGATGGAGCACTATTCCTTCCACTGGCACCAGTGATGGTGTACTATTCTTCCCACTGATACCAATGATGGGGCACAATTCCTCCCACTGATACCAATGATGGGACACTATTCCTTCCACTGGCACCAGTGATGTGGCATTGTTCCTCCTACTGATACCAATGATGGGACATTTCATCCCACTGATAAAAATGATGGGGCACAATTCCTCCCACTTTCACAAATAATGGGGCACTATTCCTCCCACTGATACCGATAATGGAGCACTATTCCTTCCATTGGCACCAGCGATGGGACACTATTCATCCGACTGATACCAATCATGGGACACTATTCCTTCAACTGGCACCAGTGATGGCGCACTATTCTTCCCACTGATACCAATGATGGGGAATTAACCTTCCCACTGATACCAATGATGGGGCACTAATCCTCCCACTGATACCAATGATGGGGCACTAATCTTCCCACTGATACCAATGATGGAGCACTATTCCTCCCACTACCATTGATGGGGCACTATTCCTCCCACTACCAATGATGGGGCACTATTTCTCCCACTGGCACCAGTGATGGGGCACTATTCCTTCCACTGATACCGATGATGGGGCACTACTCCTTCCACTGTCACCATGTCACCAATGATGGGGCACTATTCCTTCCACTGATACCAATGATGGGTCACTATCCCTTCCACTGATACCAATGATGGGACACTATTCCTTCCACTGGCACCAGTGATGGGGCACTATTCCTCCGACTGATACCAATGATGGGACACTATTCATCCCACTGATACCAATGATGGGGCACAATTCCTCCCACTGTCATAAATAATGGGGCACTATTCCTCCCACTGATACCAATAATGGAGCACTATTCCTTCCATTGGCCCCAGCGATGGGGCACTATTCATCTGACTGATACCAATGATGGGGCACTATTCCTTCAACTGGCACCAGTGATGGGGCACTATTCCTCCCACTGATACCACTGATGGGGCACTAATCTTCCCACTGATACCAATGATGGGGCACTAATCTTCCCACTGATACCAATGATGGGGCACTATTCGTTCCATTGATACCGATGATGGGGCACTATTCGTTCCACTGATACCGATGATGGGGCACTATTCTTTCTACTGTCACCAATGATGGGGCACTATTCTTGCCACCGATACCAATGATGGAGCACTATTCCTCCCACTACCAATGATGGGGCACTATTCCTCCCACTACCAATGATGGGAAACTATTCCTCCCACTGGAACCAGTGATGGGGCACTATTCCTTCCACTTATACCGATGATGGGGCACTATTCCTTCCACTGTCACCATGTCACCAATGATGGGGCACTATTCCTTCCACTGATACCAATGATGGGTCATTATCCCTTCCACTGATACCAATGATGGGGTTCTCTTCCTTCCACTGATAAAGATGATGGGGCACTATTCCTTTCACTGTCACCATGTCACAAATGACGGGGCACTATTCCTTCCACTGACACCAAAGATGGGACACTATTCCTCCCACTGATACCAATGATAGGGCACTATTCCTTCCACTGTTACCATGTCGCCAATGATGGGGCACTATTCCTTCCACTGATACCAATGATGGGGCACTATTCTTCCCACTGACATCAGTGATGGGGCACTATTCCTTCCACTGATACGATGATGGGGCACTATTCTTTCCACTATCACCATGTCACCAGTGATGGGGCACTATTCCTTCCACTGATACCAATGATGGGACACTATTCCTCCCACTGATACCAATAATGGGGCACTATTCCTTCCACTGATACCAATGATGGGGCACTATTCTTACGACTGGCACCAGTGATGGGGCACTATTCCTTCCACTGATACGGTGATGGGGCACTATTCCTTTCACTGTCACCATGTCACCAATGATGGGGCACTATTGCTCCCACTGATACCAATAATGGGACACTATTCCTTCCACTGGCACCAGTGGTGGGGCACTATTCTCCCAATGATACCAATGATGGAACACTATTCCTCCCACTACCAATGATTGGGCACTATTCCTCCCACTACCAATGACGGGGCACTATTCCTCCCACTACCAATGATGGGGCACTATTCCTCCCACTGGCACCAGTGATGGGACACTATTCCTTCCACTGATACCGATGATGGGGCACTATTCCTTCCACTGTTATTATGTCACCAATGATGGGGCACTATTCATTACACTGATAGAGATAATGGGGCACTATTCCTTCCACTGTCACCATGTCACCAATGATGAGGCACTATTCCTTCCACTGATACCAAAGATGGGACACTATCCACTGATACCGATGATGGGGCACTATTCCTTCCACTGTGACCATGTCACCACTGATGGGGCACTATTCCTTCCACTGATAACAACGATAGGGCACTATTCTTCCCACTGGCACCAGTGATGGGGCACTATTCCTTCCACTGATACCGATCATGGGGCACTATTCCTTCGACTGATACCAATGATGGGACACTATTCCTCCCACTGATACCAATGATGGGGCACTATTTCTCCCACTGTTATTGCCTGAAATTTACCCCACCTTTGTTATTGGCTGCAATTTACCCCACCTGTGATACTGGCTGCTATATACCCCACCTGTGATGCTGGGGCTGTATACTATGTCCTGTGATACTGGCTGCTATATACCCCACCTGTGATGCTGAGCTGTATACTGTGTCCTGTGACGCTGAGTTGTATACTGTGTCCTGTGACGCTGAGCTGTATACTGTGTCCTGTGACGCTGAGCTGTATACTGTGTCCTGTGATGCTGAGCTGTATACTGTGTCCTGTGATGCTGAGCTGTATACTGTGTCCTGTGATGCTGAGCTGTGTACTCCTGACACAATATGTGGAATAATAGGGATGGAGTGGGTGGATTCTATAAGGGGTGGGGCTTATGAGAAGTATGAGGGGTCAAAAAGGAAGGGCGGGGCCTGGCGCCCCCCCATCCTAAAAGTTCACCAGCCGCCACTGCTGGGAAGACATAGAAAAACTGCCAAAGCGTGAAGCCAATAAATGGAGAAAGGCAACAGAAGAAGAGCTCCCTTCTAACCGCAAAACTATAGCAAGTAAGTGGACTTTCAAAGTAAAGTCAGATGCAGAGAAGAATATCCATAAATACAAAGCCAGACTAGTTGCCAAGGGTTGCTCCCAGAAATTTGGTGAAGATTACGATGAAACATTCGCTCCCGTCGTAAGCGAAACACCTAGACGTTAAAACTGCTTTCCTATATGGAGACATTAAAGCGGTTGTGCAGCCATGTGCTCCCTTGGGAGCAGCTAGTAGTTGTGGTTCACCTTATAGCTGCCCTCATCCCACCTTATCTCACACATCCGTAGACACTGACCAGACCGGAACTTGTTTTTGTTGTTTTATTTAGGGGAAATAACTTGTATGCGGAAAAGGGGTGACTGTGGGATGACCCAAGAATTATGGTACTTGAACTCCATATACACTCCTGTATATGCACACTGACACTGCAGACTATCCTTCTGCAGACTGCTACTCCTCACAACTCTCCAACACATCACTTGCTGACCGTTTCTCCTATAGTTCTCTCTCCATGACTTCACTTTTTTTTTCACAGTTTCCAGGTCGAAAGGGAATTTATCAAGCTTCTCTACTATTTTCTCTTCACCACGGCTAGCACATGGTGAGGCCTACACTGTGTCAGCAGGACCTCAGGACCACCCATTACAGGCCAGGGATCATGAGCCCCTGAATATGTAGCAACGTAAATGACTATTAGCCGGGCCTTTGATGGACTACCACTCCCAGCCCATTCTTTTTCCAGGTCCCACCGACCTGCTTTTCCTCAGTGACACTCCTTCTCTTGACTGGCTCGCAAGGCTTCCACAGACTGTCCACTATTCCTCTCCCAGCCTGCTCCAACACTTTCTTTCCCAGCTCCAGGGTCTGTCTCTCACCAACACCGGTGGATCCCTTTAAAGCCTCTCTCTCTCTGTAACAACTCCTCTGTTCTCCTGTTCCCTTGTGCTCCAGACTCCAGAAATCCCCTCCACTCCTGGCTGCACCCGATCCTCCAGGCCTCAAGATCACCCCCCCCCAGATGGGGGCGACCTCCCGGGAAGAAACCTCCACAGTGCCTCCTGCTACATCTCAGACTTCCACCGACTTCTCCTCCCAAACTGACCCAGCCCAAAGTATATGAGAAGGCCTGCCCCATGGCACTCCAAATGATGACACCTTTTGTCCCACTTTCATTCTGGAAAGTTCCAGTGTCTCCCAGAAGAGGGTAGGAGGGTTCAGTGACCTCATCTGTTGGGCTGCCCCAGTCCTACCTTAGCCATTCCCCAAGCCCAGATCAAAACATTCAGGCCTGACTAAATTTGGCCTCTCCTAGCAAAACACTGCTACAAAAACACACCTACACTATGGGGGCGCTACAGTTGTATACCCTATTTTGTGATTTTTATCTACAGGTAAGCCTATAATAAGGCGTACCTGTAGGTTGAATGAATATAACCTAAACCTGCATGGTTTAGGAGATATTCGCCCTGCAAGCAGACGCTGACGTCACAGCGCATGAGCAGTAATATCCCTGCAAAGACCTAGCACATAGCGCTGGACCTTAACAGAGACCCTGCCAGAAAGATGGGCTCCAGCGCGCATGTCACTCACATCACCGGAGCCGTGAACCCGGAAAGATCCTCCAAGGAAAAATGTCAGCTCCCTCTGACGGGAACTGAGCGGACCCGTCGGAGCTTCATTCTGAGATAAGTATTTCATAATGAGCTAGTATGCGGTGCATACTAGCTCATTATGTCTTTGCCTTTCAGGTTTTTTTTAAAAGTATACAACCGCTTTAAGGAAGACCTCTACATGGAGCAATCACCAGGGTTTGAGCAAGGAGACAACCTTGTGTGTAAACTTCAGAAGAGCATCTACGGTCTTAAACAATCTGCAAGGATGTGGAATGAGAAAGTAAATGAAGTACTTACTAGAGTGAGATTCTCAAGAAGTAAAGCAGACCCCTGCCTCTACTCCAGGAATCAAGGAGACAGATAAAATACATCCTTATTTTGTTAGTGTAGATAAAATACTGCGCTAAAATCGAAATACTATAGCAGCCAGCAAAGCAAGGGACTAATTTGTGTTTGTGCAATGATAAAAATATGTGTAGTACTAATAGAAATGGGATATTATGTATTACTACAATATATAGTGTAAACCAAACTCAGTGTGACTTGTATAAATCAGTGTGTAAGACAAAACGCGTAGGAACGAGCCCTGTTGGTGCCATTGCATTGTACATGCTGTCACAAAAGGATTTTACTGAAAAGCTCCTTTTTATCCGTGGAAATGTGAGTGTTCTGTACTTTAAATAAATTTGTTTTATCTCATGGTTTTACACTATGTGGAGCTTTTTGTCTCTTTTTGGCTGCACTGTTTGAGTGGTCTAGAGAAGATGATGTCCACTTTACTGTGATCTTGCAAGCCCTTCCCAGTCGTCCTGTGTATACCTGTGGATAGGACGGTGGAAGCTGGTCATTGCCAGCCAAGGAGCAAGTGTTGTGGATTGCCATCCCTATTGGTGTATTTACACCCTCTGCTTGTGTAGACCCACTGGGCATATTGCTCAACTGGGTCCTCACGTTCTGGTAAGCCTCTTTAAATTGGTGGTGGTTTGATTCTTCACAGATAATTGAAGTTTGGACCGTTTCATTATTTGGATTATCAGTTTCACAGACCTGCTTTTTCAATGGTGGAGCAGAACTGTTTTTCTCCTCTTTCTTTGGTTCCTTTTTTTGTTTTTTCTTTCTCTTTTACTCGCTTAATGAGATGTTTTTGTAAATTTCATATAGTGAGAACGCCAAATGTTTCTCTGTATGTAATGATAATTTCATTTTGATATGTTTCGTATCTATTTGTAACACTGGTTTATACAAGTCCTTTGGTTATCACTATATTTTGTAGCAATACATTCCAATTTAACTAGCGCTGCACATATTTTTATCCTTATCTATGATGATGACATTATAATCTGTTTTGAACAAGAATGGGATTACAATCAGATAGTTTACAACCTGAAAGAATTTTTTGGAAATCAAAGAGCTAGGGAACATTAGCTAATAACTGGGAATCCAAATAGAGAAGATGAACGTTATCTTCTCAACCAATTTCAGAAAATCTCTGAAATCTTGGAACAATTCCATATGCAAGATGCAAAGGAAGTGAAAACTCCTATGGAACCAAGCTATCTAAAGAGCAATGCAGCAGAAAACTTGCTACCCAACAATGACATGTATCGCAGAGCAATTGATAAGCTGCTATATGTCGCCACTGTGACAAGAGCAGACATAGCCACAGCAGAGGGCATTCTATGCAGGAAAGTCTCACCTCCCTGTCAGCATGACTGGAACGCAGTGAAGAGAGTGATCCAGTATCTCAAAGCAACAATTCAGATGAAGTTACGGTTACCAGCAACATTAGATCCAAAACTGATCGGATATGTGGATGCTGATTGGGCCGGGGACTGCACAGACCGCAAATCCACAAGTGGATTCATCTTCCAGCATGGGGAGGAAACCATAAGTTGGTCAAGTTGAAAGCAAGTAACTGTCGCTCTATCTTCAACTAAAGCAGAGTACATGGCAGCAGCATACGCATGTCAAACAGCGATATGGATTTGTCAACGTTTTGTGGACATTGGGATAGACATGTCAAAACCAATTCCCATTTTTGAAGACAACCAGGGATGTATTACGAAATCAGAAAAGGTCAATCCAAGGACCAAACACATCGATGTCAAGTATCACCTACTGAGGGACAAGAACAAGGTGTTATTGACATTCTATACTGCCCATCAGAGGAGATGACTGCTGATGCACTCACCAAGCCTTTGTTGAAGGAATGTCATAGTTCTATCCAGAAGAAGCTGAATCGTTTTTGACAAAGCACATGCTGTTGAGAAGGGGTGTTATAAGGACAACAGCATGTAATGTAAAGTACTGTGAACTATATACTGTATGCATTATACTTATCTATGCAGCAGGTGGCGCTGTAGTATTTTATATCATATGTTCTATGATATAACAGGATGTATGGTCTATCTAAGTTCAGTGCACTTGTTTGTATTAAGTTCCTGTTTCCATGATAAAGACATGTTCTGATATTTCTCCATAAAGTAAAGTATTCTCTGCATCCAAGAAGCTTCCAGCACATTATATTAATACTCTGACAACAACTTTAAGAACTTGTCGACCGCCTCACGACTATAAGCGACAACAGGGTAGCTCTTTCCTACAAATCGCCCCTTATAGTCGTCACTCGCTTGCACAGGGGCTAGGGGGCGAGTGCACACGCTCACTGAGCGGGGCTGCAGGTCAGGTGGACTCTATGTCTGCCAGCGGCCTGCGATGGCCGGTGACAGAGCCAGAACGGGGAACCACCGATGTAAACACAGCGGTTCCCTGTTCTGACAAGCGGCATGTCAGAGATCTACTGATCCCTGTACTCGGGATCAGTTAGATCTCTGGTGCCCCTGACAGCCCAGCCCCTATACAGTTAGAACACACCCAGGGAACACAGTTAACCCCTAGAGCGCCCCCTGCAGGTTAACCCCTTCCCTGCCAATGATATTTATACAGTAATCGGTGGATATTTCAATTTTGAAAAATGGCAGAAATGAATTCTCGTTCGTAAATGTGGCAACTTTCGCGCAAACCAATCAATAAATGCCGATTGCGATTTATTTTTTTTACCAAAAATATGAGGAAGAATATAAATCAGCCAAAATAAATACATTTGTTTTTTTATATATATTTTTTTTTGGAAATGTATTTTAGCAAAAAGTAAGAAATATTGTTTTTTTGCAAAATTGTCGCTCTTTTTTTGTTTATAGTGGTGATCAGAAGTGACGCAGAGGTGACCAAATACCACCAAAAGAAAGCTCTATTTGTGGGGGAAAAAATTACATAAATTTTGTTTGGGTACCAGGTTGCACGAGCACGCAATTGTCAGTTAAAGCGATGCAGTGGCGAATCGCAAAAAGTGCTCTGGTCCTAAGGTGGGAAATCCTTACTTTCCTTAAGTGATTAAAACTGAGTTACACCCAAAAGTGGAAGCTCCGCTTATCTTCTTCCTCCCCCCCTCCAGTGCCTTAGGGAGGGGGGAGAGGGAACGGATACATATCAAAAACAGGTACTCATCCCCACTTTCTTGTAAGGATGCTGTGGCGATCTACGTCATTTACGGCCCCTCCTCCTTTTCCCTCCGCTGCCTTCTGGGAGACACACAGGTCCTAGAAGACAGGGGGACCATTCAGAAAGCGCAGCGCGACTTGCGCATGTGCAGTAGGAAACAGGCGGTGAAGCCGCAAGGCTACACTTCCTGTTTCCCTTAGTAAGGATGCCAGCACCTGCACCCAGAGCAGGACAGGTCGACTTCGGGTGCTGACATCGCTGGCTCCCTGGACAGGTAAGTGTCCTTATGTTAAAAGTCAGCAGCTACACACTGCTTTCACACTGATGCGTTTTTGCTGCATTTTTACCGTACTAAAAAGGCAACAAAGATGCAATGCCTTTAAATCCTCTGGGATTCCTCACATCAGTGTGCTGAGGGTGCTGTGCATTTTGAAAAGTCCTGCATGCTGCATCTTTGGTGTGGTTTTCAAAACTGCAACAAAAACACAGCCCCCATTGAAATGAAGAGAAAACAGGGCAAAAACACACCTACGTTGCATTATGGTGTATTTTTTGAATCATGTGTCCATGATGTTTCACAGGTGCATGCTGGGTAATAGGCACCCAAAAACACTGGTGAGTATGAGTACCAATACTTTCAGTCAAGTACTCGCCGATACCGAGTACAATACCATTTTAGTGCAATTTGAGCCCATAGAAAATTAATGTGTTCAAATCAGACTGCAAAGAATCGCATGTTATTTGAACAGGAATGCAGTGCGATCATAGGCGTACGCACAGGCACACCCTAATCACCCCATGTGGTGCAAATTCCCTCTGTTTAGACCCCTGATATTTCACCAAAGCTTCCTAACGGGGCTCCTAAAAATTGTGTAAAAAAATATATATATATATTAAAAAAAAAAAACAATAAAATTGTAAAAAAAAATAATAAAAAAATAAAAACTACTGACACTGTTCACAGCAGGGGTCCGGTGCGCCCTGTTCTCCATTTCAGGGACGAATCAGGCCTGAATTTTTGCCTAAATTCGGGCCCGAAACGGAGCCAAAAGACGCACAGGACCCCTGTGCAATCCGCTGTGCAGCCGCCCCGGAGATGCGTGAACCGGTCCCATTGGGAGCCGGTCACACTCTCCTGTCATGCGAATTAGATTCAGAGAAACCCACATCCAATTCGAATAAGTGTGAACCCAGCCTCAAATCGCATGCGATTCTTTGCACTGTGATTTGAGTCCATTCATTTTATATGGGCTCAAGTTGCATCACAAAGGTTTCGGTTTCAGGAACTGGAGCATTTGTACGAGTACTCGTGCAAATGCTTAGTATTGGTATTGGGGCAACCCTACTGGAAACGCATCAAAAATGCAGTAAAAATGCGTTTTTATGCGTTTTTTTTTAACAGAGCAGTGTGAAAGCAGCCTTACTAATAGTGAGAATGTTGTCAGCACTGCTGTCAGAGTCACTATTCAAATAAAGGAACCGTCTTACCATTTTCTGGAGCGGTTTGTCTGCAGGATCTGCATTGGCTGCCAATCTGACGCTGGCCACAGAGGACCTCTTCCCTTCAGGCTTGGAGGTCATGGTGGTCTCTTGTTCCTGGGATGCTGTGCACTGGTGGGGACCGATCTCTTTCTGGTGACGCTGGCTGTTAGTATATAAGCTTCTCAACGGCTCCAGCGACTGATCTTTGTTTATACCTGAAGGAGGCACATTTGTCATGTGTCACTTGTACTGTGACAACTAATCCTTTCTGTCAATAAATACAGGGTAGAACTGTGGCACCCACATAGGTGTGTTCAGTACACAGGGGAAATCCCAGTAGCAAACACAGGCGCCTTGGCAGTGCGATCGATGCTCTTCATTAGCATAAGGAGCTTAGGAAATCACTAGGTTCCTGTCCAAGGGAAAAGGTGTCAATTATAAAGGCCGTGTCCATCCAAAACTGATTATTGCAGTTATTAAAGAGGATCCCCCCCCTTCTCCCACCGCCACCAATAATCTTAACCACTTGACCTCCAGAAAATTTGATCCCCTTCATGACCAGGACATTTTTTGCTATCTGGCCCTGTGCCATTTTAAGTATAGGTTCACACCTATGTGTTCTTTGCCGCGTTTTGCAGTTTGCAGAAATGCACTACACTCCATTTAACATGGTTTCCTATGGATGTAGTTCACACCTGTGCATTTTGGGGCATTGCGGTTTTTGGAAAGGGTCAGAGACTTTTTTTCTCATTGCAGTTTGCGTTTTGCATGCAATAGACTTCAATGGAGCTGCACCAGAAACACAAGTGTTGATTTTTGGATGCGTTTTTACAGCGATTTGTGTTTTTAAATCCGAAAAACAAATAAAAAATAAAAAAAGCAAAACGCAAATTGCGGCAAAAAACGTGGTAAAAAAACACAGAAAGCTCAGCCACATAGGTGTGAACCTAGAGTAACTGGCAATTGTGCGGTCGTGCAATACTGTACGCAAATGAAATTTATATAATATTTTTTACACAAATAGGGATTTTTTTTATGGTAATTGACCACAACTGTTTTTTTAAATTTTTTTATTATATAAGCAAGAAAAGCCTGAAAATTTAGAAAAAAATATGATATTTTCTACTTTCCGTTATAAAACATATTCAATGGAAAAGAAAAAATCAAATTTCTTCATAGATTGAGGCCAAAATGTATTCTACTACTACTGTATTCTTTGGTACAAAAAAAAAACAAAAAAAAAAAAAAAACAATAATTCTATATAAATTGGTTTGTGTGAAAGTTATAGAGACTACAATCTATGGTATATATACTGGAACTTACATAGCTATAGACATTATACTGTAATGGCAGTGATCAGATTTAAAGTATGACTGTATTAGGGTGGCAGGCAATCTGGCACTAACAATGAATGGGAGGGTCATTAACTGACACTAAGAGCCCTTTCACACTGGGGCGGTGGGGGCGGTAGCGGTAAAGCGCCGCTAGTTTTAGCGGCTCTTTACCACTGTTATAGCGGGGCTTTTGCGCCGTTATTTGGACGGCAGCTGGGCACTTTTAACCCATAAGAAGGGGTTAAGAAGGGGTTAAAAAGGGGTTAAAAGCGCCGGCGCACTGCGCTTCCGAAGTAGTATTTAACTGCTTCAGAAGCGCTGCCCATTCATTTCAATGGGCAGGGGCGGTGGAGGAGCGATGTATACACCGCTCCCGCACCGCCCCAAAGATGCTGCTTGCAGGACTTTTTTTTCTGTCCTGCAAGTGCACCGCCCCAGTGTGAAAGCACTCAGGCTTTCACACAGGGGTGGATTAGGGGGAAGTTTTTCAGGCGCTTTCCAGGCACTATTTTTAGTGCTAAAGTGTAAAAGGGGTCTAATACAGTGATCAGTAATAATATTGTATGCTAACACTGTACCAATGACCGGTGGCAGCCCGTCCATTAGGGGCGCACGGGCACCATCCCCCCATCCACGCGTCCGGCCCCCTAATCTACATGCAGGGCCCTGGACGCATGGATTCCAATCAGGGTTTTTTTTTTTGAAGCACGTGATTAGAGCCAGAGGCTTTAATAGGCATAAAAAAAGGGTGGGCTCGGGGCGCAGAGCACTGTGCCCAAAGCCCATCCAGTTGTATCACAATAGCGAGTGAATATTCGCTATTGTAACACTGATTCTCCTCCCGGCCAATGAGGAAGCGGGTCCTGAGACCTGTCACCCAATTGGCCAAAAGGAGATCTGATCAGATTGGATCAGGAGGAGAAGGGAAGAGACACAGTGGAATCAAGAAAGCAGCAGCCCGGGGAGAAGCCGCCTCCGCCTGGAGCGCTGCCCATGTGATGGGGTAAGTGCGGGGCCCTGACTATTAACTGACCGACTGGGGGTGGGGGGGGGGGGTGCCGTAAGTGTGGCAGCAGATGGATTGTTTTCAGCCCCCCCCCCTTCAAAAAATAAAAACCCACCAGCCGCCACTGCTAATGACACTGGCTGGGAGGGGGTTAATATCTAGGGGCAGTAAAGGGTCAACTGTGTGCCTAACATGTGTAATGTGTGCTGCTTTTACTTAATAATCCAGCTGTTTTTTCTCCCTGCTTTTCAGGGAGAAGAAGCAGCAAGATCACTATTCCTATGTACACTGAGGTCTGTGTGTTTGTAAACATGAACTCTGTGATGTGATTGGACACAGCCGATCAGCTGGTCTCAGCCAAAATCATTGACTGAAATCTGCTGCTAAACTCGCGCTGTGTCCACTCACAACACATGTCATCAGGGGGCGCGAATGCGTGGCCCAAACCTGGAAGAAGGCCGGTGATGTACATGTACCTGACTGTGTCTGTACCTGCCGCCCACTCTGATTGGTTTGATGACTTGACATTGAGGTAGGCAGTCCTGGCAAGGTAAGGTGTTTCCCTTAGAGCAGGGATTCTCAACCAAGGTTCCTCTAGAAGTCCTTGATCTGTTACTGATTGACCTCCCATCTAATGGTGCCTCCATGATTCCAAGTCCAGAACCAGCGGTATGACATCAATGAACATTTAGCTACTTGTGGCATTCTGACCACCACTGTAAGAATTGATTTCCTCCTGCTGACCACCAATGTAAGGGGCATTCTTTCCACTGACCCCAAATTACTCAAATTGCAGGGGTTCCCTGAAACCTAGAAATGATTTCAAGGGTTCCTGTGGGGTAGAAAGGTTGAGAAAGGATGCTTTAGAGCAGGGTTTCTCAACCAGGGTTCCGTGGAACCCTAGGGTTCCTCCAGAGGTTGCTAGGGGTTCCTTGAGCAATGGTCAATTTCTACCTCTCAGATAAATTCCCAATGACACCATTGATCTTTTTAGCTATCTATAAGGGGTAATTCTTCCCAATGATCACAAGTGTAAGGAGCATTCTTCCCATTGACCATCACACTAATGTATCATGAATTGTAGATCTTTCATTTTTAGCAGGGGTTCCCCGAGACCAGAGAATTATTCCAAGGGTTCCTCAGTGTTGAAGAGGTTGAGAAAGGATGCTTTAGAGCAGGGATATGCAATTAGCGGACCTCCAGATGTTGCAGAACTACAAGTCCCATGATGCATAGCAAGACTCTGACAGCCACAAGCATGACACCCAAAGGCAGAGGCATGATGGGACTTGTAGTTTTGCAACAGCTGGAGGTCCGCTAATTGCTTATCCCTGCTTTAGAGTGTTACTTAGCATGGTAGGTACCTATGACTGGGTGCACTCACAATTCAGCTTATATACGGATCTGTCAATGCCGGTTTTTGGCTTGGTTACCAGCTCTCCAGTAAAATCTCCAGCCGGAGTGTTTGTTAACAAAGTGATATCAGTGGGTCACTTATGTGGCTGTCACTGACTGGAAAGGACTTTAAGTTATTACTAGTTGTAATTATTCAGGTATTTTGGGGAGCTGAGTTAGTGCTTCATTCATTTAAGGCATACTGGGCTGTTTGCTCCCCATCGGGTCTGCAAGTTGTAGAAACAAAACTTTAAGGGACTATGATTTGATTGTGTTGTTGCAGTTCTCCATCAGGTCTGCTTCTGATTGCTGATGGGAGAAGCCGAAGTGGGTTCCAATTAGCTTCTGCATCTGATTGGTTAGGGGTGTATGGTTGTTCCCCATCAGGTCCACTGTGTTAGAATGTCATGTATAGATAATGACATACATAGGTCAGGACAGTCAAGTTCCTCCACCCCAAACTCACTCATCCATGTCTTTATGAACCTTGCTTTGTGCACTGGTGCAGAGTTATGTTGGAAGAGGAAGGGGCCATCCCCAAACTGTTCCCACAAAGTTGGGAGCATGAAATTGTCCAAAATGTCTTGGTATGCTGATGCCTGAAGAGTTCCCTTCACTGGAACTAAGAGGTCAAGCCCAACCCCTGAAAAACAACCCCACACCATAATCCTCCCTCCACCAAATGATGTTGACCAGTGCACAAAGCAAGGTCCATTAAGACATGGATGAGCGAGTTTGGGGTGGAGGAACTTGACTGGCCTGCACAGAGTCCTGACCACAACCCGATAGAACACCTTTGGGATGAATTTGAGCGGAGACTGCAAGCCAGACCTTCTCATCCAACATCAGTGCCTGACCTCACAAATGCACTTCTGGAAGAATGGTCAAACATTCCCATAGACACTCCTAAACCTTGTGGACAGCCTTCTCAGAAGAGTTGAAGCTGTTATAGCTGCAAAGGGTGGGCCAACTCAATATTGAACCCTACGGACTAAAACTGGGATGCCATTAAGGTTCATGTGCGTGTAAAGGCAGGCGCCCCAATACTTTTGGTAATATAGTGTGTGTGTATAGGGTTGCCACCTGTCCAGGATTCACCCAGACTGTCCCAGTTTTGAATCATGTTCCCAGGTTTCAGTCTGCCTGAAACCCGGACACATTATTCAGACCGGGCTGTGGCTCCCCATGTAACCAAGATAGTCAGACGCAAATCTGTTCCCGTCTGGGAGTTGCGGGTGGCTGTCCGGTGGGCAGGTTTGGCATTGCTGGGGGGTGGGAGCGATTATGTCAGCAAGAGCAGTTTGGCCACACCCACAGGGCCGGATTAACATAGGGGCTATTGGAGCTGCAGCTTCAGGCCCCTTCCTTAAGATAGGCCCAGCCCAGTGGTGTGAGTGAGTCACTAATGCTGCCCAGCCCTGCTCTGTGTGCATTGTACACATGATTGATATGTAAATTGCAGCGGCATTGATATGTAATTTTTTCTCTCACCCCCATCCTCCTCTGTTTCTCACCCCCTCTCTATTTAATTGAATTTGTTTCAATATTTAATTTGTTTTAACAAAAATTGTTTGCAGTTTCATTGCATTTATTTCCATAAAAAGGGCCAACAAAATCCACAGCACCAGGCCTGTGATGTTCTTAATCCAGCCCTGCACACCCACTGTTTTTGCCGCCGTCTTTTAGACCCCTTTCACACTGAGGCGCTTTACAGGCGCTATTTAGCTTAAAATAGCGCCTGTAAAGTGCCTCAAAAATCACTCCCCACCCACCCCAATGTGAAAGCCGGAGTGCTTTCACACTGGGGCGGTGCGCTTGCATGACGTTACAAAAAGTCCTGCAAGCAGCATCTTTGGGGCGGTGCGGTGAGCGGTGATACACCGCTCCTCCACCGCCCCTGCCCATTGAAAACAATGGGCAGCTCTTCCGAAGCGGCTGCACACCGCCTCGGTAGCGCGTTGCTCCGGCACTTTTAACCCCATTTTAACCCCTTGTGGGAGGTTAAAAGTGCTGCGCACCCGCCTGCATAGCGGCGCCGTAGCGCCGCTATAACAGCGCTAAGTCCCTGCTGAAACTAGCGGGGATTTACCGCTACCGCCCGCCAGCCCCAGTGTGAAAGGGGCCTAAATCCTGTATAATCCTATAGTGGACCTCCAGCTGTTGCAGAACTACAAGTCCCATGAGGCATAGCAAGACTGACAGCCACAAGCATGACACCCAGAGGCAGAGGCATGATGGGATTTGTAGTTTTGCAACATCTGGAGGTCGGCTAATTGCTTATCCCTGTGTATAGTGTATTGGCCCTGTGCCGCTAAAGTGTTCAGGTTTGGCTTGAAGGAAAGGTGGCAACCCTGAGTGTGTATATACCTGTATATATATATATATATATATAGCATATTATGTATCACTAACATGAGTTGGGAAAGTGGACCTTGTCTTGCAAACATAAAGCTTTGTATAATACTGCTTAAATCAATGTAAAACATGAATGGGCATTGGCAGAACACATGATAAACGGTGCACAGAGCAAACAGTCCTGTCCAGACTTGACCTGGATAATCAGCGAGAGATCAGAGCGGAGATAGAGCACCACTCCTGAGCGAGAACTTAGCTCTGTTAATCGGGAGCTGCCTGTTTATGTAATGTGTGCTTAGACTTCTCCAAACTAAAGTGTACCTGTTGTTTTATAGGAAACAATATGCTGCTATGGTGGCTCTTGCACCATAATGCCCAAGACAATTGTAGAATGTTAAGCTGTGTAAACCATGGGTGCAAACCATAGGTGAGAACCATTGTGTATAGTTTTATAAATATCCCCCAGGGTATTACATGATTCATTTTCTGTCATTCAACCAGTGGTTGAATGTGGGTGTGGATGGGGGAATCCCTCTCGTGGGGCTATTGTATTGTGACAGCGGGGAGGCTTCCCTGCCATCAGATTACACTTATCAGCACTGCTGGCTATAGCCGGTGGCACTGATCGAGTAAAAGTTTTCCAATAGGCTTGTGCAGAAGTGGATTGAGAAATTGAGAGATCAACTTCTGTACAACCAGCTTGACCGTAGATAGATCGAGTTAGGTTGGTCATAGATTATGCAATTTTCTTTCCTCCAACCACGGGTTGCAGGTAAGAAATCACTCGATGCCCCCATCAACACAGTCAGTGTTGATGGGAGAATCCCTCCTGCTGTGCTATTGTAGTCTGACAGCGAGAGGTTTCCCTGCCACCAGAACACAGTGGCCACTGCTATGGTCATACGAAAAATCCCAACAGGTTGGCCTTGATTGGAAATTCATGAGGCCTTTCTTCTAAATGAAATGTCAGCTACAGTATCTCCATTTCTGTCCAGATCTCCTTTCTGTATTTTTAAATGTTTCAGTAGATCTTTCACATATTTGTAAGTATTCTGTAAGTACAGTATAGTTCATGATGGTCAGATTGTCACTTTGACCTGAATGACCCTGAACTCTGCGTTACTTACTTCAACCCCCCTTAACCTCCCTCTTCTGAACATGGAAGAACCACGTTCAGGATAGGAATGCTTTGGCCGCAAAATCGAGGCGCGATTTTGCAGCATTTTCCAGGGGCTGGCGGTCAAAGTAGTTCAAGTGTACATGAAGCCTAAGTAGGATAGCACAGTGTGGTCAGTTCTCTAGCCATGCAGGGAACTCAGCCTGCTCTACTCCAATGATCAGACTTGTTCTGACACGCCCCCCCTGCACAACCATTCACTGGGAAGACCTGTGTACTGCTGTTTCTCCTCCCCCCCAGCTCCAGAACAAAGGGTTTGTGATCAGTTATATAAAAGAAGAAATAAATGATTTATAATGTTTTTTTTTTATATCTATACACAAATGTTTTATCTTTCATTCCTATTTTAACCACTTCCTTACTGGGCACTTAAACCCCCCTCCTGCCCGGACCAATTTTCAGTTTTCAGCACTTTCGCTGTTTGAATGACAATTGCACGGTCGTGCGGCGTTGTACCCAAACAAAATTTGCGTCCTTTTTTTCCCACAAATAGAGCTTTCTTTTGGTGGTATTTGATCCCCTCTGCGTCATTTCTGATCGCCGCTATAAACAAAAAAAGAGCGACAATTTTGAAAAAAAAAACAATATTTTTTACTTTTTGCTATAATAAATATCCAAAAATAAAAAATAAAAAAACAAATTTATTCATCAGTTTTGGCCGATATATATTCTTGTACATATTTTTGGTTAAAAAAATCGCAATCTGCGTTTATTGATTGGGTTGCGCAAAAGTTATAGCGCCCACAAATTATGGAAATTGATTTTTGGCGTTTTTATTTTTTATTTTTTTTACTAGTAAAGGCGGCGATCTGCGATTTTTATCGGTGCTGCGATATCGGGGCCGACATGTTGAATGTTTTTGACACTTTTTTGGGACCAATGACATTTATACAGCGATCAGAAATGTAAATATCCACTGATTACTGTATAAATGTCATTGGCAGTGAAGGGGTTAACCTGCGGGGGGCAGTGAAGGGGTTAACTATGTTCCCTGGGTGTGTTCTAACTGTGGGGGGCGGGGTTGACAGGGGCATGACAGATCTAACTGATCCCAGTGACAGGGATCAGTAGATCTGGCATGCCCCCCTCACAGAACGGGGAACCGCCGTGCTTACTTCGGCGGTTCCCCGTTCCTCCTCTCTGTAAGGAGATCGCGGGTCTCCGGCGGACATCCGGTCCGCCCGACCCGCGGGCACGCTCCCGCAGCGTGCGGCGGCTCGGGAGCGCGCCCAGCGCGAGCCAAATGGGAGGATGTCTATTGACATCCTCCCGGCATTTTAGAGCCGCGCTGTAGCTGTCATTCGGCTATAGCGCGGATGGCAGGAGGTTAAACTGAATGGATTGTTTTACAAGGTGAGGGTTTACAATCACTTTGGGTAGCTTGGGGGAACTTTCTGTGGTCTTTTTCACTTTGCATTGAATTATTAAAGCGACGGTGTTCTTAATCTCTGCTTACTGTGCCAACGGAGCACTGCCCTCTATGTATATGGAAAAAGATTAATTGTTATCATCCGATCCTAAGTTTCAGCATGGGTGCCAAATCACACTTGACTTTTCCAGGCTGTGATTTCTTTGCCTGCGGCCGAGAAAGTCTTACAAGGTTGGAATCTATGGAGTATTTATGTGTTTTGTTTGATCAATCACTGGAAATGCCATACAAATCAATTTTTATAGATTTTGATGCAAGGATTTTATTGTCAAAAATGGTGTTCTTTCACTTATCTCTGACAATCAGCAGAACTATGTCACCTCCACTCCAGCACTGTCGTATCCCAGAGTTTCCCCACCAGCCGGTCTTCTCCTGGGTACCCATAGGTGTGAGCAGCCTACCGCATTAGGGTGTGCACCCCAAACCTCAAATACACATATAGGTACGGGTGTGTATATATATATATACACAGTATCTCATAAAAGTGAGTACACCCCTCACATTTTTGTAAATATTTTATTGTATCTTTTCATGTGGATCTGAAAAAAAGAATTGTTGCTCTACATAAAGATGGCAGCAGGTTCCACTGGTGGCAAGGCCTGTTCTGCGTGGAACCTGTCCTGTTAACCACTTACCAACCGGGCCCCTTTTTTACATTTGTTGGTTACTAGCTAAAAGCAGTTTTTGTTTTGCTAGAAAATTACTTAGAACCACCAAACATTATAGATTTTTTTTCATACACCCTAGAGAATAAAATGGAGATCATTGCAATACTTTTGGTCACACGGTATTTGCGCAGCGGTCTTTCAAGCGCAATTTTTTTGGATAAAATTTCACTTTTTTTGAGTTAAAAAATAAGACAACAGTAAAGTTAGATTAAATAGTGGTGTCACCAATGATTGCCTACTCAAGACCCACCAATCAGCGCAATTATGGAGTCCTGGGTCTCTAAAGGGAACGAATCCAGATAAGGACAGGACCTAAAAAGCTGCCATTAAAATTAAATATAGCATAAAATATACAATGCACAATATCTATGTGGCTGTGCCTAGCCACCACCCTATAGTGCAAACAGCGCTATATAAGTCCCAAATATGTTTCCACACACAATGAGAAAAATGGGCACAGTCCACGGAGGTAGCCAGGTATCTTGATATAGAGATGGTCAGTGTGAAAACAGAGTCCAATCACCCGGAAAAAACAAACTGTATCACCCGGTGTAACATGCAGGTCCACAATCTGCTTACCAGAAAGTGAGAATAATAGAGACCCGTAATATGCTGATATGCTGTAATGTGCCTCGAACTCTGAATCTTCTGCCTATCTCTAGAGAGGACACATACCATAGCGTAATCCCATAAAAGACTGTTTATTGATAACCCGCCTTAAAATCACACTTACAAACATGGAATATAGAATCGCAATTTCATCTGTGAAATAAGCTTTGTATGTACGTCTCACCGCTCCCAGCCTAGATCCAGCGTATGTGTCTATTGCTGCTTTCTCTTGGCGTCTTGGAGCGCAAAAACGTCACATCCGGTCGTGGGGTCACGCCCTGACGCGTTTCGTCATCACGACTTCTACGGAGGGCGTGACCCCACGATCAGCACCTCGTATTTATGTACACAGCAAGGAAGGGAGGAGGGGCCTTTGATCTCACTTATTTAAAAGCGTATACACATCTCCGTTTTTATTTAACACTTTATACTGCTCCAAACACGGTCAATTCATCATCCTCTACCTAGGTAAAACCGCAGATACTTTTTTCACTAGACTGCAGCCTAAATTATCGATGACTAAATGCATTTATTAATGGAGCGTTCATTTGATTCTCCTATGGTTAGTCGGAATGTGTAATCATATACATATAATTATAACACTGCATTTCTCATATGTTTCACAGCAGTTTGTGGACCCTCTTCCGATCTCTCAGAGTGTAAAAACATTTGTATATATTTACAAACATGCATTTTTAAAAATATCAAATTTCTTCTATGCTCAATTTCTAAAATTGCAGGACCATTCAACTGCAAGCCATATACATCACTTTAAAATCTATTACATAAACTTATAAAATGAACGGACTAATAAATCACAGTCCATGATAAAATTAACAAATTAAA
>BLSH010450709.1:712355-735384 GCA_018402905.1 Glandirana rugosa | reverse complement strand
TCCAGAGCTTGAATAATGGAAAAGATATCTATAACTCTAGATTCATTAAATGGAATAGAACCGACATTAACCTACAATCATGTTATAAAAATCATAACAATAAGTCCAGTAAATCCTTCCACTAATCACTAACGAGTCATGGATGGGTGTATTTGTTCTCCGCGCCCAGCCTCGCCAATCTTTTTATGGCCGAATGGGAGGATAAAGAAATATTTGGAAAACCAAGGCATGAACTGCGGCTATACAAGAGGTACATTGATGACCTCTTGTTTATGTGGGTAGGTACTGAGCAATCACTAATCACCTTCCTAAATGACCTGAATAACAATACTAAAAATATTGTACTAACATCCAATTACAGCCAAGATAAGGTAAATTACTTAGATCTCAATATCTATAGAAAAGGTAATAAGTTCGAGACCTCGGTCTTTTTTAAGGCCACAGATAGAAATAGTTATCTCCCTCTGACAAGTGGACATCACCCCACTTGGTTACGCAATATTCCGAAAGGACAATTTATGCGGATAAAAAGGAATTGTACCAGTGAGGTAGATTTCAACCAACAGGCCGAAATAATTAAACAGAGGTTTATAGTTAAAGGATACAAACCAGAGATCCTGGACTCTACCATAGAGGAAATACGAGAGATACCTAGAGATTCTCTTTTACAAAGTAAGGAAAACGCACCGAAGGATCTAGACGACCACCAATTAAATTTTATTACCAATTTTAATTCGCAATACAAAGACATTGAGAATATTTTTCGGACTCACTGGCATATTCTTGCAATGGATAAAACCTTAAGCAAGATCTTACCATCAGCACCAAGATTTATCTATAGGAAGGCCCCCAGTATAGGAGACAGAATAGTGAAAAAAATCCTAGATCCACCGGTTAATCAAACATCTTTTTTTGATCTTGATGGGTTCTATGCATGCAGAAAATGTAGAGCGTGCAATGAAATAAATGAACCGGTAAGGAGATTAAAAGAGTTCACAGCCCCTACTAACAACAGGACGTTTCAGATTAAGCAATTTATAACATGCAATACCAACTATGTGGTGTATGCCCTTATGTGCTCCTGTAACCTATTATATATAGGAAGAACAAAACGAAAATTAAAGGTGAGGATTGGGGAGCACATAAAAAACATCAAACAGGGCTATAGAGAACATAGTGTTTCTCTACACTATAGGTTGGTACATAACAAGGATCCGTCATGTTTAAAATTTTGGGGCATTGAAAAGTTAGATCCTCCATGGAGAGGTGTAAATAAAGTTAGAGAAATCTCCAAAATGGAAACAAAATGGCTATATCTCACAGAGAGTTTGGAACCAAAAGGTTTAAATATAGAAATGGATTTAAACTGTTTCATTAGTGATATTTGACCATCTCAGATGGATTTGAAGAAGGAGATTGATTAATTGGTGAGTGCCGGATGATATCTCCGCTCAGTGATGGTTTCTATGGGTCCACCAGGTTGAGAGATGGGCCTGAAAGCATAACTGTGCGGGGAAGTTTTATATGTAGGTTTAAACTACATTGGGACCTTTATTTTATTTTATCATCCACTTCAGGCTGTAAAGAGGATTAATAGAATTGGAAGAAGGAATTTGAAATAATCCCCAGGAGGATTTAATAATATGTTTATGTCTCCATTGAATGTACCTTTGCTGGTTGGACGTTGGCTGTGGCAGAGGATCGCGTTTCTATTACGTACCTGAGTAGATGGAAATTGCCAGACCTATAGTATGTACATCGATAAAAAGAAACCAAGTTTTTCCTAAACCGTATCAGCTGTTACCATTTCTGCTTGATCGTAACAATATGCATAGTGTTGCAGGAATTATGTATAAATTTGTTTACGGATATCGTTCATAATTTGATGTAATTTTTGTATATATCTCTCTGATTACCAGGTGTTTAATTTGTTAATTTTATCATGGACTGTGATTTATTAGTCCGTTCATTTTATAAGTTTATGTAATAGATTTTAAAGTGATGTATATGGCTTGCAGTTGAATGGTCCTGCAATTTTAGAAATTGAGCATAGAAGAAATTTGATATTTTTAAAAATGCATGTTTGTAAATATATACAAATGTTTTTACACTCTGAGAGATCGGAAGAGGGTCCACAAACTGCTGTGAAACATATGAGAAATGCAGTGTTATAATTATATGTATATGATTACACATTCCGACTAACCATAGGAGAATCAAATGAACGCTCCATTAATAAATGCATTTAGTCATCGATAATTTAGGCTGCAGTCTAGTGAAAAAAGTATCTGCGGTTTTACCTAGGTAGAGGATGATGAATTGACCGTGTTTGGAGCAGTATAAAGTGTTAAATAAAAACGGAACCAACGGTGTAGGTTTTAAACTACAGCAGTTAGTTTTAAAAAGGAAAAAGATAAAAATGGACAAATTGGAAAGAAAAATAGCAGATTTAAGGGGCAAGTTAGATTCATTTATTGACAAACCTATAGTATCCTCTTTTAACAGTGACATTAAAAAGAAATTGGAGAAGGTAGATCAAGAGACAAAAAAGAAAAAAATTAAGAAATTCCATAGGGACATGCAGGATTTTAATAATAAAAATATATACACATGGCAAACACAGCAGGCTTCTGGTAATTCAACAATAACTAACATGGACACCTCCACCCTGGTTAATAATAAACAGTCACTTAAAGGGAAGGGAACATCCAACCATCCCCAACCAGGAGCACATTTAAGAAAAAAGGGAGGGCCGCAAACTCCAAGCAGTAAAGTATCAACAAATGCCCCCCAATATTACAGTCCTAATTTGAGACCCCAATATCCAACTGGTCAACAAAGGAGTAACGGACGTCCAGCTATGAGGACATCACCAGATGAGCAATATGAGGTCCCGACTTTTAATAGATATGAACCTTTAACCCATTATCCCTACCAGCCAAGCCCTAGGAGAGATATGCCTTTTTTAGGGAGGGGGAGGGGAAGGGGGGGGAGGTCCAGAGGGAGAGGACACAGAGGAGCTACCACTGTCCGACCCCACTACCCCCCGAACCCTCCCAACACCAATCAGGATGGATGGTATCCACCAGGGACACAGGGCCCCCAGTGGGATCCCCAGACTTACAGGAGAGAAAGAGGGGTTGCAGGGCCGGGAGAAGGGTACAACACCAAAAAAAGAAGAAGGGGGAGCGACTGAGTGGAGTTTACAATTTAGCTCAAATAGACCTGACGAGCAAGGAAGTAAACATTTTGCAAGCAGGTCTAAAATGTGCACCCAGGAGGCCCATTAACAAATTTTCAGTATATATGGATATACACAAGTATGTCCGTAAAATTAACATAAAAAAGTACTTTTTGGGCCTACATGGCTCAGTGAGTAATAGAGTTAAGGAACCACAAATAGGGATAAACAGCGGTTTAAGCAATAGATCTCTGTTTAACCCACCAATGTCTTCCAACCATCATATTGAGACCTTTAAGAAATTAGTTCTAAATGAGTTGGAAACGATAACCCCACGCAAACAAGTTAATCCCCGTTACATTATAGAGGGCATTGAATCTTTAGAACAAAGGAAAGAGGTCGTAATACGCCCTGCGGATAAAGGGGGGGGGTGTCGTCATTCTGAAGAAGGAATATTATCACACCCAGCTTCTTGGAATGTTATCAGAGATAGACACCTATGATCAGCTTCCCATGGATCCCACTTTGAAATATAGGGCGGATCTTGGCAGGCTGGTAGATATAGGTTACCAATCTGGGGTCCTTAATAAAAAAGAAAAGCAATATTTGTTTCCCAGCTATAACCGGATTCCTACGATTTACACGCTACCGAAGATCCATAAAGATACTGCCCGACCACCTGGCCGACCCATTGTTAATAGCATTGGATCGGTGACGGCAAGGGTCGGGGAGTATCTGGATAAGTTCTTACAGGCTAGTGTCACCTCTACTAAGGCCTACCTTAAAGACACCAAAGAATTTTTGAATCTTTTGGGGACTATCCACCTTGCTGATCACCAGGAAATCTTCCTGGTGACAGCAGATGTTGCCTCTTTGTATACGGTCATCTCTCACGAAGACGCTGCACTAGCTTTGAATTGGGCTTTAAGTAAATGTGAAGATCTTCCCTTTGAGCAAAAGAAATTCTTAGGTATGGCGTTAGACTATTGTCTAACGCACAATTATTTCTGGTACGGAGGGAATTTCTACACACAGAAGAGAGGCGTGGCTATGGGCGCAAAATTTGCGCCCAGCCTTGCCAACCTCTTCATGAGTGAGTGGGAGGACAGAACCATTTATGCATCTATGGCCGATGAGCTGATCTTTTACAAACGGTACATAGATGACCTGTTTTTTATTTGGGCAGGCACTGAGGATAGCTTGAGAGAGTTCCTGGTGACACTCAATAATAATAACAAAAATATCAAACTGGGGGGGCGTGACCGGATGTGAAGGAGGCAGCAGCGTCTCTCTGGAGCTCCGTAGCCATCCGTGCCAAAATCCTTATAAAATAAGGCTTTTCACCCCACACTCAATCTTGGAGCAGGGTGACCCATAGTCCGGCGTTGCCAGGCATGCCAGCTACCCCTTCAAAGTCCTACAAAGCGGCGTTGTTGGAGCCACGGACGACCCGTTCCTCTCAAGGCCTGGGTAAGAGCGCCGCCTCCGCCATCTTGCCTCAGGAGCAGAGGCCCAAGCGCGCCAAGGACAGGACGGCGGCGGACATGGAGGGTCACAGTTCCGAACTGAGTGCCTCACAGACTCCGCCACAGACCCAGAGTGATCAGCCGGGAGGTGAGTCACAGCAGGAGTCTATTACTAAACCCATTTTAGAAGCCATTGCGGCCAGCAGCACGGCTGTTATGGTGCGCATAGACCACCTGGCGGCTGAATGCAATTTGATTCGCCATGATATTGACAAAGTGCGCACTAGACTAACAAATGCAGAAGACAGGATCTCTGAGGTAGAAGATGCCTCTCATTCGCAGGCTCTTAAAATAACTGAACTGCAAATCGCAGTGCAAGCCCTACAGCGCCGTGCCGAAGACGCAGAGGACAGGCAGAGAAGGAATAATGTGAGGGTGGTGGGCCTTCCAGAGGGAGCAGAGGGGGACAGGCCTGCTGTCTTTGCAGAACAATTCTTCAAACAAATCCTTAAGTTGGATGATTTACCCCCCACTTATGTTGTGGAAAGGGCCCATAGGGTCCCGACAGGCGCCCGCCCGCCAGGCACTCGTCCCAGGGCATTCCTAGTCAGATTCCTGAATTATAGGGACCGGGACAGAGTCTTGCTGACTGCCAGGAAGACCAAAGATCTCAAATTTGAGAATGCACAGATTATGTTATTCCCTGACTTTTCTGCAGAAACACAACGGAGAAGGAGATCTTTTAATGATATAAGGAAGAGGCTGAGGGAAAAGAACATTCAATATGGCATGCTGTATCCCAATAGACTCCGAGTACAGCACAAAGGGACTGTGAAATTTTTTGATACTCCACAGGAGGCTTGTGACTGGCTGGACAGTACTCCATGATTAAGATGAGTTTGGGGGCCAAAAACGCTCATCAGGCAGGGCGTATTTCCTGTTGGTATGAGTCTAACCTGCACCGCACATAATAGTTCAACAAAGGGGCGAAATCTGGAAAAAGCTGTTATTTTTGTTCTGTTTTTTCTCCTTTTCCTTTTCTTTCCGAGTTGAAACTTCTGTCGGTCAAATCCAGTGGTGAGACAACCAAGGCTGTACACAGTGAAGAATGTGGTGAGTGTTACAGTGACTTTGTATCCTGGGGACGCTTTTCTCTTATTCCACCACTAGGGGGAGCTGTTGCCTAGGTACTGGCCGCATGACCAATGCTTTGATAAAAATGCCAAATTAAACCTTATTTTCCTGCTATTACGGATACAGAGAGGAGAAGATCAAAGCTAGCGGACTTAAACCCCAGTTCGGTTACGCAACGGAAGAAATTTGATTGTTTTGTTGGGACGTTTTTGTTCTTTCTTTTTTTTTTTTTTTTTTTGTTTTTTTTTGTTTTCTTGTTTTGTTTGGGAGGATAAGCCATCTACCGGACTAATGGAGGACAGTTATGGAGTAGGTTGGGGACTTTGTTTAGGTAAAATGGCAGGGTGTTATGGGAAAGTTAAAGGCTCAGTCACTGCCCCTCAACTGTGTGAAACCAAATGTGATGGATCGATCATTAAGAGTGGTCAAGGGGCTTCTATGTTTAAACACATAAGATACATACTGCTACTCAGGTATTTTATCAAATGGTTAATGAAGGAATGGCGAATTTGGTAAAAGTAATATCGTGGAATGTTAGAGGCCTAAATGACAAATATAAGAGAATGTCTGTTTTTCAGTTCTTAAAGCGGTATAAGCCACAAATAATCCTATTGCAGGAGACGCACTTGGATGGCTCCAGGGTACTGTCCTTGCGGAAGCCCTGGCTCCAAAAGGTGTTTCACGCCACTTACTCCACGTACTCGCGGGGAGTGTCCATTTTAATTAGCAGGGCGGTGCCTTGTGTCATCCATCAGGTGTTCACTGACCCGGGGGGTAGATATATAGCCCTGGTGGTGGATATATATCAAACAAAGATTTTACTGGTAAATGTTTATTCGCCTCCTCCGGCTGACACTCGACTGCTTCATGCCCTCTGGTCTAAATTGGCACCTTATGCCCAGTTACCTTTGGTGATGATGGGAGATTTCAATGCCATATTGGAGGGGCTGGATACTTCCAACCCTTCTAGGAACTGTTCGCAGGAACTGGGGGCGTGGGCGGAAGAGATGGGCTTGACGGAGGTATGGCGGTGGAAACACCCGGGGAGCAAATGCTACTCACATTTATCCACGACACATCGTTCTGCGGCCAGAATTGATATGGTGTTTGGGAACGTTTCCATGCTTCCCAGGGTAAGAGAAGTGGAGTATCTCACTGGGGGCATTTCTGATCACTCTCCCCTACTCCTAACCCTCTCCTTTGGGAGGGTTGGGAGGGGGGGATGGAAGATCTCCCCGGGATGGTTGCAACACGAACAGGTTATGTCTAAAATACAGAGCACTACCTCCACATACTGGGCAGACAACGAGGGATCGGCACACCCTGGGATGCTATGGGATGCATTCAAGGCAGTTCTCAGGGGGGAGTGTATCTCAGCTGTTAAGGGGGCGAGAGGGGACCATAAAGTGGAGCTTAAAATGCTACAGGACACCGAAAATGAGTGCTCGGGAAGGTTTGCAGACTCCCCCTCGGACGACACCTATAGGGAGTTGTTGGAGGCCAGGAGAAATTTCTCTGCACACTTCTCCGATTTAGCTCACACTGAGGCCGGCTATAGGGCGGCCTCGGTGTTTGCGGAAGGGGATAAAAATGGTAAATTGCTGGCCCTGTTGGTGGCTGACTTTCACCCAATCACTAGCGTCCCGGCTTTGAGGGGCCCAGGAGGGGACTTGATCACTGATCCTGATGATATACTAGCGGAATTTGTACGTTTCTTCTCTGCACTGTACGACCCTGTAGCTCCGTATGACTGGTCAGAATTGGACTTACTATTGGGTGGGCTAGATATCCCCAAATTGGTGGATGCTGACAGAGAGAGCATGGACGCCCCTATCACCCGCAAGGAAATTGAGAGAGCGGTCTTTTCATTCCCTCCAAATAAGGCCCCTGGTCCAGATGGGTTCCCCATTGACCTCTACAAGAATAACATCGAGAGCCTGGCTCCTAGACTGAATCAGTTATTTGAGGCGTGCCTAGAGGGAGATTTTCTCCCGCCTTCCATGATGGAGGCATATATGGTACTCCTGTTAAAACCGGGTAAGGACCCTCTTGACTGTGCCTCTTATCGTCCAATAGCCCTGCTTAATGCAGACCTAAAGATACTAACCAAGGTGCTATCCACCAGGTTGGCGGGCGTGATCGAATCACTAGTAGACTCAGACCAGACCGGGTTCATGCCGGGCAAGTCCACAGATACCAACCTACGTCGCCTATTCACCCATTTGCAATTACCGGGGACTGAACCAGATACGCGAATTATAGTCTCAATAGATATTGAGAAAGCATTCGACTCGGTGGACTGGCACTACATGATCAGGGTATTGGAGTGTATGGGGTTTGGACCGAACTTCCGTAAATGGGTGACATTACTGT
Source organism: Glandirana rugosa (assembly GCA_018402905.1). Classification (NCBI taxonomy): domain Eukaryota; kingdom Metazoa; phylum Chordata; class Amphibia; order Anura; family Ranidae; genus Glandirana; species Glandirana rugosa. The sequence goes on along the minus strand of BLSH010450709.1, from coordinate 727,230 downwards.
ACAGTAGACCTAGGACGGCTGTCAGGTTGGGTCACCTGATTTCCCCATACTTTGCGATAGGAAGGGGGACTAGACAAGGATGTCCCCTCTCCCCCTTCCTGTTTGCGTTGATGATGGAGCCCATAGCTAGAGCCTTGAGACTCTCCCCAGACATACATGCCATAAGAGTGGGTAATATCAAAGAATCCCTTGCTCTGTATGCAGATGACCTGCTTCTGTTTTTGGGGGACCCAGCAGGCTCTTTGAGGGCGGCTCTGACTACACTAAATAAATTTGCCATATACTCGGGACTGCGGGTGAATTGGGGCAAATCTTCTATTCTTCCACTGGGGGAGGGGGCACAAGGGATGGCCGATCCTGCATTGCCACTTAAATGGGTTTCCTCTATCACATACCTGGGAGTGAGGGTAACTGCGAAAGTCCAGGACTATTTCCACCTGAACCTGCTGCCTCTGCTCACTCTCATGAAAAGTAGAACGCAGCTATGGCAGAGGCTCCCTCTATCACTGATAGGGAGGATAAATTTGTTAAAAATGAAGCTCCTGCCGGTGGTCCTGTACTTTCTTAGACACGCCCCTGTGACTATTCCAAAATCTTTCTTTAAACAATTGAATAGTGTCACGAATTCCTTCGTTTGGGCCCCCAAGTCACCTAGAATAGGTATTCGCTCACTACAGGAGCCGACAGAGAGAGGAGGATTAGCCCTGCCTGACTGGAGGAAATATTATCTGGCTGGGCAAATGGTCTTTGTGCACAGGTGGCTAATAGCTGACGAAGGGGATTCGGCAACAATACTAGAAGCTGCGATCCTGGGCTCTTTTGAATCACTACGCCTTGCAGTATATAGAGGGGAGCGATCTTCTCTCCCACTCACTCAGTCGATGAGGACCGCCATTAGAGCTTGGGAGGAGGCTGGGAAGCTGGCAAACCCTAGCTACAGGGGCTCGTCCCCGAGGTCTCCTCTGTGGCTGAACCCGAGACTAACACATTTTCTGTCATTCCCTGATCCAGTGGTGTGGGCTATCAGGGGGGTCAAGACACTGGGTGACATTACGAACTTGGGTGAACTGTTGACATTTGAACAGCTTAAAAACAAGTTCGACCTGCCAAATAATTATTTTTTTAGATTTCTACAGCTCCGACACGCCTACCAGTGTCAGTTCAGGCATGGGGGGGTGGAGTCTTTGCCTTCTTCTTTTGAGACCATTCTCTTAGAGGAAGACCTACCAAAGGTCCTCTCAACAATATACAAGGAATTATTTCAAACCACCCCAGCAGCAATTAAAAGATGTAGAGAGAAATGGGAAGCGGAGGTCCCAGAGATCCAGGGGGAGGATTGGGAGGAACTATGGGATAAACCATTTAAAAACTTAATATCAGCCAGAGACAAACTAATTCAATTTAAATTTCTTCACCGTTCCTATTACACTCCAGCTAGACTGGCGCATATTTACCCAGCAGTTTCCCCCGGGTGCTGGAGATGTTCCCTTGAGCCAGCGACAGCATACCACGTATTCTGGGATTGTGCCAGAATACAGACCTTCTGGGAGGGGGTGGTTAACTGCCTCACCGAGGTGCTGTTGACCCCTATTCCTAAGACAGTCAGGGTGTGCCTGTTGGGCTTAGTGGATGACATAGTAACATCCAGGGCCCATACCACGTTACTCTCTATCCTCCTCTTCTACGGGAAAAAGATCATCCTACTCCACTGGAAAAAGGCTCCGCCTCCTGAAGTGGCTCAATGGAAAGGGTTGGTTAATCGTATGATGCCATACTACAAATCGACTTATAGGGCTAGAGGTTGTGGGAAAAAATTTGAAAAGGTCTGGAGGGCATGGTTCGAGTCTCGTTGTTCTGCGGGTTGAACTCACTGACATGACAATGTATATTGCACGAGCCAATATAGGCTGTGGGAATGTATAGTTAACAAGTAGTAGCTGATATTGTGATGGCCTGGGTGAGGCGGGAGTCCTTGACACACTAACAGGTAACAATGTAAGAGATTAAAAGATGGTGATCCACTGCCTAATCTTAACAAAGGTGGAAGGGGGCAGATGACTGGGCGGAAAGGGGGGAGGGGGGGGGGAAATGTTATTGTTGGGGAAGCAATTGATCAAGGGAATAGACAGGATATTCTCTGTATAGCTAGGTCAGTTTCTTGAAGGGGAACCACCGGAAGTGGCCCTTCGACTACCTTGCTGTATTTGTAATGGTTGTTATGTTTTCACCTGGAAAATCAATAAAAATAAGTTTTAAAAAAAAAAAAAAAATATCAAACTGGAATCTACCTGGAGTAGAGAACAGGTGAATTATTTGGATCTCACTGTCACGCTCATCAATAAAGAACTGGTCACTAGGGTGTTCTTCAAACCCACTGACAGGAATAGCTACCTGTCGATTCAAAGTGGACACCATCCAGTGTGGTTGAAGAACATTCCTAAGGGCCAGCTCATGCGTGTCCGTAGGAATTGTACAAATACAAGCGATTTTGAAGAACAGGCCGAAATAGTAATGTCCAAATTTAGAGATAAGGGATACGATCACGACCTACTAAAACAGACCACAGAACAGATTAAAATGGTACCCAGGGAGGATACTCTGACTGAGCACACCCAGAGATTAGATAATAAACAGGAATGGGCATTTTTCAGTGACTTCCATACACAATACAGGGAGGTGGAAGCCATTTTTCGTAAATTTTGGCCTATCTTGAAGCTTGACCGTGTCCTCAAAGATCAATTACCTGTGGACCCGAAGTTTGTGTATAAAAAATCACCATCATTTGCTGATAAAGTGGTAAGAAAGATTATAGACCCTCCCAAAGTTATTTCAATGTTTTGGGACACATCAGGTTTTTTCGCCTGTCGCAGGTGTGTTTCCTGTAGACAAGTAAATACACACTTGCACAACTTCAGGTCAGCAGTTAATGGCAGAAATTTTGAGATCAAAGATTTTTTGACATGCAGTACACAATTTGTGGTATACGCAATACGGTGCCCCTGTAATCTCCTGTATATAGGGCGTACTAAGAGGAAGCTGAGTAAACGAATATCAGAACACATTGCGAACATCAAGGCAGGTTATAGGGACCATAACCTATCCCTACATTTTAAATTAAAACATGATAAGGATCCCTCCAATATGGAATTTTGGGGAATTGAAAAATTGACAGCCAGTTGGAGGGGGGCGAACAAGGTCAGGGAGATCTCGAAGTGTGAGAGCAAGTGGATTTACCTGACCGGCTCGCTCCATCCGTCAGGGTTGAACGTCGAATTAGACGTAAACTGTTTTATAAGCAATTCATAGGTATTTGTACGACCACGGCAATATTGACTACATAGGGTTCCATAAATATTAAGTATGATCTAGGTATTTATTTACAAAGATCATACTATCTACCTTCTCCTGATTATGATTATGTATTTATATGCAGTGGATGCATTTCAGGATCTACCTTTCATAAGAATTTGTCCATGTTCTAATTTTAATTTTTTTACGCGCTTGTATTTTTAACAATTTTCCTTTTAATGGTTAATTTGTATTATATATTTTTTCTTAATTGTATTTAGCACACAACGTGAGGAAATGCTCACGGCCGCTTGATGTCATTGCAGCTTGTGGACCTTACATTTGATTATCAGCAATCAGGGTTTTTGTCTGGCTGACTAGACAAAGGGTATCGTTCGCACCACTGAAAATAGATCTATGTGGAGGCGATAGCTTGCTATGGCACATGGTGTTGCGCTGGCATTAACAGAGCAATCTGATCCAATGCCCTTTGTGTGCAGCACACACATCCAGTAATTTAATGGTCACGGTGCATACACACGGCATAGCATACAACCAGTCCGAGTTAGATATCGCACTGTGTATGGGAACTCTTATCTGCAGACAATAGATACTATATAAAACGCCGTGATATTCCATGATGTTCACGGCGTACTAGATAGAGAAAGGGTAATCATCTGTATATCCTGTATACGATTAACGGCGGGCTATGGCAAAGTTATGACCCATTGTGGCCGATATAGTTGGTCCATAGGTTGAATACTGACATATCAGGCGGCTCATTAACAAATGGCATCAGCAGGGTTAATTTACCTGCTGGTGGGTATAAAGATGAGATGCTGTGCATGTGTAGTCACGCCCTCAGACGAAGTGATGACGAAACGCGTCAGCGCGTGACTACACAGCATTCAGAGCCGGCCGAACACCGCCCCGCACCCGGGAACGCCGCACTCATCAGAGCGGTGAGACGAGGGAGGTGAAGTGGCTGGCAGGTTCATGGTTTTTATGTGCTTGATTTTATCTGACACCAAGTGAGTGTATAATGTGAAGGGGGGTTATGTAAACATTGTTTCCAATAAAGATTTTAGTCAGATTTGCACTATGTGGAGTACTTTCATTTAAGGGATATTCCCAAGTACCACAGACGTGACGATCGTGACAGATTGGAAGCAAGACGAACACCTATGTGAGCAGCATTTCCTTGAGGGGGCACCCCGGTTTATGCAAAGGCGTTCACTACTTTGATGTTCGGTGAGTGCATCACCTAAGGGGGATCCTATCCTCCCCCCCCCACCTTTGATTTACACGTGGTGTGGTGACGGAAGCAGGATTTGATACATAGACTTTCCTCACATACGATTGCTAACCTGGATTGTATTTAATGATCCTGCTGATAGCGCTGCTCGCATCATATATGGGACTGTTTTTGCTATTTTAGATGTTTTGATGCTATATTAAAAACGGAGATGTGTATACGCTTTTAAATAAGTGAGATCAAAGGCCCCTCCTCCCTTCCTTGCTGTGTACATAAATACGAGGTGCTGATCGTGGGGTCACGCCCTCCGTAGAAGTCGTGATGACGAAACGCGTCAGGGCGTGACCCCACGACCGGATGTGACGTTTTTGCGCTCCAAGACGCCAAGAGAAAGCAGCAATAGACACATACGCTGGATCTAGGCTGGGAGCGGTGAGACGTACATACAAAGCTTATTTCACAGATGAAATTGCGATTCTATATTCCATGTTTGTAAGTGTGATTTTAAGGCGGGTTATCAATAAACAGTCTTTTATGGGATTACGCTATGGTATGTGTCCTCTCTCCTCTATTATGTCCGGTTAACATGGATGGAGCTGTTTGACAAGAGGCAGAGATAGGCAGAAGATTCAGAGTTCGAGGCACATTACAGCATATCAGCATATTACGGGTCTCTAATATTCTCACTTTCTGGTAAGCAGATTGTGGACCTGCATGTTACACCGGGTGATACAGTTTGTTTTTTCCGGGTGATTGGACTCTGTTTTCACACTGACCATCTCTATATCAAGATACCTGGCTACCTCCGTGGACTGTGCCCATTTTTCTCATTGTGTGTGGAAACATATTTGGGACTTATATAGCGCTGTTTGCACTATAGGGTGGTGGCTAGGCACAGCCACATAGATATTGTGCATTGTATATTTTAAACAGTAAAGTTAGCTCAATTTTTTTCCATATTGTGAAAGAGGATGTTACGCTGAGTAAATAGATACCATACATGACACGGTTGAAAATTGCGCGCACTCGCGGAATGGCGACAAAGTCCGGTATTTAAAAAGTTCCATAGGCGATGCTTTAACATTTTTTATTGGTTAGCAGGTTAGAGGTGCAGAGGAGGTCTTTTGCTAGAATTACTGCTCACACTCTGGCGGTCTCGGCGATACCTCACATGTGTGGTTTAAGACCGTTTTCATAGGGCGTGACTTACATATGTGTTTTCTTTGCTGCGCGAGCTCCCGGGGACGGTGACGCTTTAAATTTTTTTTTTTTAATTTTATTTATTTATTTATTTTTAACACTGTTCCTTTAAAAAAAAATTCTGATCACTTTTATTGCTATCACAAGGAATGTAAACATCCCTTGTGATAGTAATATATGGTGACAGGTACTGTTTTTGGAGGGCTGGGGGATCTAAAAGACCCCCCATCCCTCCTTTGCACTTCACAGTATTCAGATCGGCAAAAACGGTGATTCTGAATACTGTCATTTTTTTTAAATTGGCACCGTTAGCCGCCGAGTAAACCGGAAGTGACATTGTGACGTCACTTCCAGAATTTGCCGAAGGAGACCCGATCGGAGCTGATTACGGCTTCTATCAGGTCTCCTTCTAGCCGGCGGAGGCGCCGGATCGTCGCTCCGGTCTCCCGGTGGGAGGGGAGGCGGGAGAAGAGTGGCGGAAGGCGGCGGGGGGGGGGACATCCCCCCTCCCGCCCCCTGGGATAACGACCAAGTGGCTCCCGAGCCGGATCGGTCATTACCCCTGGATAGCCGACCGCCAGCTCTAAAAAATGATACCGGGATATAGCCTGCAGCGGCTATGTCCCAGTAGAGCCACTCAAAACCAGCCACCACCTATTTACGGCGCTGGACAAAGACAGGACAGGTTCCAAGCAGAACAGGCCTCGCCATGGTCGACCAAAGAAGCTGAGTGCACATGCTCAGCGTCATATCCAGAGGTTGTCTTTGGGAAATATACATTGCAGCAAAGCGTCATTTCTTCAGTGTTGTCACATGAAAAGATAGAATAAAATATTTACAAAAATGTGAGGGGTGTACTCACTTTTGTGAGATAATGTATTTTTTAGCAGAGACCCTAGAGAATAAAATGGCGATCGTTGCAATATTTTATGTCACACTGTATTTCCACAGCAGTCTTTCAAATGCAATTTTTTTGAAGAAATACACTTTCATGAATAAAAAAAAACCCAAAACAGTAAAGTTAGCCCAATTTTTTTGTATAATGTGAAAGATGATGTTACGCTGAGTAAACAGATACCTAAGATGTCATTCTTTAAAATTGCGCACGCTCATGGAATGGCGACAAACTACGGTGCTTAAAAATCTCCATTGGCATCACTTTGAAAAATTTTAACGGTTACCAGTTTAGCGTTACAGAGGAGGTCTAGTGATAATCATTGCTCTCGCTCTAACGATCACGTCGATAGCTCACGTGTGGTTTGAACACTGTTTACATTTGCGGGGACAACTTGCGTATGCGTTTGCTTCTGCGCGCGAGCACAGAGGGATGGGACGCTTGATTTTTTTTTTTTTACACTGTCCCTTTAATTTTTTTTTCTTTTGTTTTTTTGATTTTTGATTGTGCTGTAAAATGTTTTCTGTTTCCATTTTGCTGAAGCCCAGAGCCCCTGAGCAGCCGTAGATCATAAAGTGGAGCTAAACCCATCCATTTAATGGTTTCAAAAAACAGTTACATTCCAGTATAAAACTGTTAAACCATCAAATGGCTGGTGTCATAACTGATCGCAGATGCAGCACCATCGCAGTTGCAGATCAAACAGAAGCAGCTTCCTTGGCTGTATAGGATAAGGATGGTTTAATTCAACTTTAAAGCTGTCAGCAGTTCGGCCTCTACAAACTCAGCAGTGCCTAGAAATGGAGAGCAACTGAGCATGTGCAGAGCAGGGTGAGACCGTGTATTACTGGATAATAAACAGCATATACCCTTATTTTTAATGTTTTATATAACTATACCTGCAAAAGGGGCCAACCTGGAGTCACCTAGCAGGACTTAAAGTAATTGTAAATGATCACCTTGTAAAACATTCCATTCAAAATTGAAATGAAAGACAAAACATTTGTGTATAGATATAAAAAACATTATAATTATAAATGATTTATTGCATAAGAGCTGGGGGGAGGAGAAGCAGCACACTGAGCTTCCCTGTGAAAGGCTGTGTTGGGGGTATCAGGATAAGTCTGTTTATGGGAGGAGAGCAGGCTGAGTTCCCAGCACAGCTAGAGAACTGACCATGGTGTGTTCTCCTGCATAGTGTGGTCAGTTTTTAATAGAAAAGCAGAGGGACTGGCAGGAACACCAGGGATTTCACATAAAGGAAACAATACAAAGAGAACAGGATACTTTGTCATACAAGTACATGGTACAGCAGGCTCATATCAGGAATATGATGTGTTGGGGTAACAAACACTTCATTTTTATGACTAAAGTCTCACTTTAAGGCTACTTTCCCACTGATGCGCTTTACAGGCGCTATTTAGCTAAAAATAGCGCCTCAAAAATCCCTCCCCATCCACCCCAATGTGAAAGCCAGAGTGCTTTCACACTGGGATGGTGCGCTAGCGGGACGTTACAAAAAGTCCTGCAAGCTGCATCTTTAGGGCGATGTGTTGAGCGATAATATACCGCTCCTCTACCGCCCCCGCCCATTGAAATCAATGGCAAGCGCTTCCGAAGCGGCTGCACACCGCCTCAGAAATGCGGGGCGCTGGCACTTTTAACCCTGTTTTAACCCTTGTAAAAGTGACTCGCTCCCGACTGAAAAGCGGCGCAGCAGCGCCGGCAAAACTCCGCTACAACGAGCAGGGTTTTACCGCAGCTGCAGTGTGAAAGAAGCCTAATATGCACCAGAACCTTTGACACTTAGACCCCTTTCACACCAGGGCCGCCTGAGCGTTTGCGGTAAACCACCGCTAATTTGCGGTGCTTTACCGCTTGTTATAGCGGCGCTATGGCACCGATATTTGGGCGGCGGCGATGCGCTTTTAACCCCTCCACAAGGGGTTAAACAGGGGTTAAAAGTGTCGGTTAGCAGCGCTTCTGAATCGGTGTTCAGTGCTTCGGAAGCGCTGCCCCATTGTTTATAATGGGCAGGGGCGGTATAGGAGCAGTGAATACACCGCTCCCACACCGCTGCAAAGGTGCGACTTGCAGGACTTTTTTTACCGTCCCGCAAGCGCACCGCCCCAGTGTGAAAGCACTCGGGCTTTCACACTGGGGTGTGTTGGGGGGAGTTATGCAGGCGCTTTTCAGTCGCGATTTTTAGCGCAAAAGCGCCTGAAAAACGATCTGGTGTGAAAGGGGTCTTAAAGCGGTTATATGCCCCGCTTTGTGATTTTTACCTGCAGGTAAGGCTATAATAAGGCTTACCTGTAGGTAAAATGAATATCTCCTAAACGTCCACCGTTTAGGAGATATTCACCCTGCATGCGCTCTGAAGGTCATCTGGTGTATGGTGCCGGAACTTCTGAGCTTCTTGCCGGAACCGAGGACTCCCGCTCGCACGCACAGGAGTGACATCATCACGGCTCCGGCCTCTCATAGCGCCGGAGCCCGCAAACCCAAAAGGAATGCCGGGGGAATATGTCAGACCTCTCAGCAGAGACTGGGCCACTGCGGGGGCTTCGTTCTAAGGTAAGTATTTCATAATGTGCTAGTATACTATGCATACTAGCACATTATACCATTATCTAGCAGGGTTTTTTTGGATCTCAATCCCCAGAAACATCAGATCAGTATTTTTATGTAATATTTACATTTTTATATGTGTGTGATCACTATTCCTGTTATCGAGAGTATTTTATCTTCATTTGCAGAAACTATCTCTATAGTGGGATAGGGCAAGAGGAAAAGTCACCTACGCGCTATACTGCACTCAGTCATTATCAGCAGAATTAACAGTGGTGGCTGGTGTTTTTTTGGGGGGGGAGGGCAGCAAGCAACCCCCCCCCCCCAATGCGGGCTGTCAGTTGGTCATACAGCCCCACACTTACCCCATCTAGGTCACGGGTGGGCAGCGATCCTACGAGTGCCAGCTTCCATTGCGTCTCCTCCCTCCTCCTCCTAGGCGTCCAATAGGATTGCTGTCCTTTCAGCCAATCGGCTGATGGGTCTCAGGACCCACTTCCTGATGGGGGAGGGTGCCCATTTGCCCCTAATGGACAGGCTGCCACTGAGCATTAAGCTGACCATACGCTATGCAAACTGATGTTATTAGAACGTAATATCAGGGCAAACTAAAACAATTCATTGCATTTGTATCAAATCAGGCAGGCTCCTGCACTATATAGTTGATGGTAGATCTAAAGGAGATTAACAATCGTATATAGTCTCCTTTAACCACTTAAGGACCGGAAGGATTTCCCCCTTAATGACTAGGCCATTTTTTACGATACGGCACTGCGTCGCTTTAACTGACAATTGCCCTGTCGTGCGACGTTGTACCCAAACAAAATGTATGTCCTTTTTTACTCACAAATAGAGTTTTTTTTTTGGTGGTATTTGATCACCTCTGCGGTTTTTATTTTTTGCGCTATAAACAAAAAAAGACCGACAATTTTGGAAAAAAAAAACAATATTTTTTACTTTTTGCTATAATAAATATCCAAAAAAAAAAATGTAAAAAAACGAATTTCTTCATCAGTTTAGGCCGTTATATATCCTTTTATATATTTTTGGTAAAAAAAAATTGCAATGCCCATATATTCATTGGTTTGCGCAAAAGTTATCGCGTCTACAAAATAGGGAATACATTTTTGGCATTTTTGTTATTTTTTTCATCAGCAATTTTTAGCGGGACTGCGACATTGCGGCGGACAGATCGGACACCTAACTGACATTTTTGATACTTTTTTGGGAACCATTGACATTATTACAGTGATCAGTGCTAAAGATATGCACTGTTATTGTACTAATGGCACTGGCAGGGAAGGGGTTAACATCAGGGGCATTCAAGGGGCTAATGTGTTCCCTGTTTGTGTTTTCTAACCGTATGGGGGATGTGTGACTGGAGAAACACACAGTTGCATAGCAGAAAGACAGGATCTGTGTGATCTCCCCGGTCAGATTGGAGATCTGCCTTGTTTACATAGGCAGATCCCCGTTCTGTCACAATGGGAAACGATCGCAGGTTGGCCAGCGGACATCGAGTCCGCCCACCCGCTGATTGGCTCCCCTGCTGGCCAATGGGACCGCGCACCCACAAAACCCGTTGCCACGACCAACATACAATGACGGCGATTTGCGGGAACGGGCCGACCTGCCGCAGTAAAATGATGGTTAAAGACTTGTACTAAGAGAGAAACAGTAAATAACAATCACTAAACCTGAATATGAAATTACCTTTTCCCTTGCGCTCACACATTTCTGATATAAAGGTTCCAACCAAAGCCTGAGTAAAGCTGGCCATACATTATACAATTTTCTTGTTCAAATTCCTTTAGATTTACCTTCAACTATGTAGTGCAAGGGTCTGCCTGATTGCATTCAGATTGAAAGTGTTTAGGGTTGACCTCATATTATATGGTTTTGGTAAATCTAAAGGAAAGTTGTACAAGAAAATTGTATAATATGTGACCAGCCTAACCCCCTGCCCCCCACCCTCCTACTGACCCCCAAATCTGTATATGTCCTCCCTGGACAACAGATGGCACACGGTGCCCCCAACAATGATGGCAGGTATGTGGAACCTCTGCTGTATGTTTCAGAACTGTGAGCAAGTAACAGAATTTCCGTAGCAGGCTCATTCACATGGGTAGTCGGGAAGGGGGGGTATAAACAGGCAGCTGAGCCGCTGCCCACCCAAATGCTAACATTGCAGTCTGATGGCATTTTTAACTTGGGCTGCAGCTTCTGAAACTCCCCCATTGAGTTTAATGAGAGCACACCGTGAACCAAATGCTTGGCTTGTGGTTGTGAAGCAACCGCTGCCATACTGCCCTTTAAAAAGCGATCTACCAAAGACTGCATTTTAGAGGGCAGCCAGCACTGCCGCCAATGTGAAAGAAGCCTTGACAAATGGGATCACCGACCTGGTATTCATTGAAGATCCCAGTATATATGTACTCACCATATACAGAGTTCTCCGGCTCAGAATCCGGTATTTGGTCACCTGACTTCTCCTCTGTCTCTCACTATTAGGAATTTACAGGAACTATTTTTTTTGCTCCTAAGCCCTTAATTGTTGCAATTAATGGCACCTCTGTACCAATGTAATGACACCATATGTTGCTCTAGCAACCATTTGTATGGGTTTTAATCTTAACCCGTAAATGGTTTTAGCTGCACAGCCAGACTGAATACAGTGCTAGTTTAGGAAAGCTGCAGTGGTTTCCCATAGCAACCAGTTAGGTTCATACTAACGCAGCATTTTACTACGCAGGCAGCTGTCAGTATGAGGTCCAGCAGGGGGCAGTGCAGGGTGGGCTTTTTATTTTTTTACTTTATTTGAAGTGTCACTTAGAGGTACTTTATTCATGCCTCTGTTCTCCTGCAGTGCGGTGCCATCCATTGTGCAACATGTCTGCATTTTTTCACACTACACATTACCCCAGCCATAGAAAAGCATTGTTTTGTAAGCAAAGCAACATAACCAAGGTGGAGCGCACATGGAAAGCAAGCTCGACAGGTAAAGGCTGCAGAGCGTCCCGTGTGACTGTGAGGCTCCATTCACACTTCAGCGGTTTGAATCACGGGCAGATTGCCTGCAGAATCAATCGCGCTGCTTTAATGGCAACCCGCATCGCGTGAAGCATGTTGCCCAAAAGTAGCTGAACTTTTTTTTGGACAAGAAGCTTCAAGCGATGCGGGTTTCCAGGATTGCAGCGCACTTTATCAAACCGATGACCCTAGTGCTACCACCATTTCTTTGGAGTGTGGGAGGAAACCGGAGTACATGGAGGAAACCCACACAGGCACAGGGAGAACATGCAAACTCCAGGTACTGTGGTTGGGATTCAAACCAGCAACCCTTTTGCTGCTAGGTGGAAGTGCTAACCACTTATCCAATAAAGGACATTGATGGATCATTAGCATTTTTCTCTAATTTTCTATTACAATGAGGCTGCATTCACACATCTTGAATCACGGGCAGATTTGCCGCGATTCTGCCTGCGATTTGAAAGCGCAGAGGTGTGAATGACAAATCGCGGGACTCACATTTGAGATGTCATTCATTTAAATGGCACCTAAAATCGCGGATTGTGTCTGCGGGATTGTCGCTCCTGAACTGTTTTTTGGGCGTCATGCTTCCTGCGATGCGGGTTGCCATGATTTCAGCACTATTTATCGCACGACAATCGCGGCAAACCCGCACCGCGATTTTAGGTGTCATTCAAATAAATGGCATCTCAAATGAATTTGTCATTCACACCTCGGCGCTTTCAAATTGCTGGCAGAATCGCGGCAAATCTGCCCACGATTCAAAATGCTGAAGTGTGAATGCAGCCTCATTGTAATAGCAAATTAGAGAAAATTGCTAATGCTCCATCAATGTGCTTTATTGGATAAGTGGTTAGCACTTCCACCTAGCAGCACTAAGATCGCTGGTTCAACTCCCAACCATGACACTACCTGCCTGGAGTTTGCATGTTCTCCCTGTGCCTGCGTGGGTTTTCTCCGGGTGCTCCGGTTTCCTCCCACACTCCAAAGACATGCTGGTAGGTTAATTGTTCCAAGTATGTGTATGAATGAATGTGAGTTAGGGACCTTAGACTGTAAGCTCCTTGAGGGCAGAGACTGATGTGACTGTACAATATACAGGATCTCACAAAAGTGAGTACACCCCCTTACATTTTTGTAAATATTTTATGCTGAATGCAGGGTCCTGGGTTTTGTAACATTTTAAGCCTCTTCTTCTTAATTACAGGTACTTATATAGCACTGTCAATTTACTCAGCACTTCACATACAGTATCTCACAAAAGTCAGTACACCCCCTACATTTTTGTAAATATTTTATTCTATCTTTTCATGTGACAACACTGAAGAAATGACACATTGCTACAATGTAAAGTAGTGAGTGTACAGCTTGTATAACAGTGCCAGTGTCAACACACAGCCATTAATGTCTAAACCACTGGCAACAAAAGTGAGTACACCCCTAAGTGAAAATGTCCAAATTGGGCCCAAAGTGTGAATATTTTGTGTGGCCACCATTATTTTCCAGCACTGCCTTAACCCTCTTGGGCATGGAGTTCACCAGAGCTTCACAGGTTGCCACTGGAGTCCTCTTCCCCTCTTCCATGACGACATCACAGAGCTGGTGGATGTTAGAGACCTTGCACTTCTCCACCTTCCGTTTGAGGATGTCCCACAGATTAACATGACCAGATTTTTAAAATGAAATCCGGGGGCATTTTTTTAATTTTATTTTTTATTGGCAAATAGTAAACTATTTTATAAGCATATTTTCCTCCAATGATATATGCAGTGTATGTGATATGTGTTTATGTAATGATTGTATGATATATACATTATTTCTGGAAATCATTTCATACCAACCCCATAGCATTATTATACCAGCCCAACCGCATAACACCATTATTTTCTTGTTCATAAAAGGGAAAACCATGCATTTTTAAAGCACATTTCAAAAGTGTATTATACTCACCAGTGCCCATCAACGCAGCCTTGTCAGTGCCCATCAGTGCAGCCTCGTCAGTGCCTATCAGCGCAGCATGATCAGTGCCCATCAATGCAGCCTCACCAGTGTCCATCAATGCAGCATCATCAGTGCCCATCAGCTCAGCCTCACCAGTACCAATGAGATTAGCTTCACCAGTGCCCATCAATGCAGCCTCACCAGTGCCCATCAGCTCAGCCTCATCAGTGCCCATCAGTGTAGCCTCATCAGTGTCCATCAGTGCAGCCTGATCAGTGCCCACCAATGCAGCCTCATCAGTGTCCATCAGCTCAGCCTCATCAGTGCCCATCAGTGCAGCCTCACCAGTGCCCATCAGTGCAGCCTCACCAGTGTCCATCAATGCAGTCTCACCTGTGTCCATTATTCAGCCTCACCAGTGCCCATCAATGCAGCCTGTTCAGTGCCCATCAGCTCAGCCTGTTCAGTGCCCATAAATGCAGCCTGTTCAGTGCCCATCAATGCAGCCTGTTCAGTGCCCATCAATACAGCCTGTTCAGTGCCCATAAATTGAGTATGTTCAGTGCCCATCAGCTCAGCCTGTTCAGTACCCATCAATGCAGCCTGTTCAGTGCCCATCAATGCAGCCTGTTCAGTGCCCTGTATGAGTTAAATACCCGTGACTTGTCCGACATAACTACCCGTGACTTGTCCGA
>BLSH010450709.1:690644-706335 GCA_018402905.1 Glandirana rugosa | reverse complement strand
TCCCAGGCGGCACGACCTCCTCTCCTGTGGTCTCGGCGACGGGCATAGGGCGGTGGATCCACCCCAGATCCCAACGGTGGACGTGCCAAAAGGGGGCCTGTCAGGCCAAAAACTTACTACACAAGCCCAAATGTCGATGTCTCTCTGTCCCCCTCTTCCCTGTCCTTACACAGCAGAAAAGTTTGTACCTCCATCAGCCAGCGCGTCCTTCCTCCCCCCTCCTCCCGTGTGAGTGCAGAGAGCAGAGAGGAGTCGGGGGGAGGGGCCGTTGGGCTGCTGGAGAGACAGAGCCGACTTCTCACTCCCTGTGCAGTGCGGTGTGAATGAGGTGTCCGGGTCTGGGGCAGCTGTAAACCCGAACACATCATTCAAAAACCGGACTGTCCGGGGGAAAACCGTGCAGGTGGCAACCCTAGACCCCACCTAGGTGGCGGGATACGGGCAGCGGCTCTGGTGTCCTCTCCTCCAGCACGGCGGACCCTATCTAGGTGGCGAGCTGCGGACAGTGGCTGCTGTGTACTCTCCTCTAGCACTGTGGACCCCACCTACATGGCGGGATGCCGACAGCGGTTCTGGTGTCCTCTCCTCCAGCACGGTGGGCCCCATCTAGGTGCCGGGATGCCGACAGCGGCTCCGGTGTCTTCTCTTCCAGCGGGGCGGACCCCATCTAGGTGGCGGGCTGCAGGCAGCGTCTCTGGTGTCCTCCCCTCCAGCGTGGCGGACCCCATCTAGGTGGCAGGCTGCGGGTAGCGTCTCCGGTGTCCTCTCCTCCAGCATGGTGGACACCACCTAGGTGGAGGGCTGTGGGCAGCGGCTCCGGTGTCCTCTCCTCCAGCACTGCGGACCCACCTAGGTGGCAAAATGCGGGTAGCGTCTCCGGTGTCCTCTTCTCGAGCACGGAGGCTTCCGCCATGCGTCTCCTCTCTTTTCCTCCTAGGTGCTAGGCGTCCAATAGGCTCGCCTGACGTTTTAGCCAATCGGGAAATGGGTCTAACAACCCGTTCTCTGATTGGCGGGGAAGAGATTTAGCGTGAATACCCTCATGAATTGGGATTTTTGAGACAATAATGATCTTTAAACAACAAATATTACATAAAATTCCTTTTTATTATTCCATGTTAAAAAAATTTTTCAAGCAAAGTTTCATAAAATAAAATAACCATATAATTGAAAAATACAGTCCTATGTAAGATGGATCAAATTCGTACAATGGTATACTTCCAATGCGTTTCATATATATGTAATAAAGTTTCTTCGTCAGGGAAAAAATACCATTTCTGCAATAGAGAAAATACATATCTGTAGCATTACAACATTTCATTGGCCTGGTTTACAGCACTCTAAATTACTGTATTTTTTCGGGAAAGCAGCTTCCATGTTCATTCAGAGCCCACCCTCTGCGTCAGCATAAACCTCCTGCCATGCTAGGATAGCAGGAAAAAACTTTCCATGACCGCTGTTCAAAACCGTATGTTTTTCTGTCTGGGAACACACAAAAATATGTGCATTCGTATCTAAATTTTTATGTGTTCAATTCGGGATGATGGCAATACATCACATCCAGTCATGAGAGTATTTATTATGGAGATTTAGTGAGAAAATAGTGAATATTCATTCACTATTGTCACACAACTGGGTGGGATCACTGCACCCCGAGCCCACCCTTTTTTGAAGCCTATTAGAGTCTCAGGCTTGAGGGGGGGGGGGGGGGTGCCCGTGCGCCCCTAATGGACGGGCCGCCACTGCATTGGAAGTAGAAAAGGTAGTGTTTTTGTGATAGGAAAATGTCCTGACTAAATGCTATG
Source organism: Glandirana rugosa (assembly GCA_018402905.1). Taxonomy (NCBI): domain Eukaryota; kingdom Metazoa; phylum Chordata; class Amphibia; order Anura; family Ranidae; genus Glandirana; species Glandirana rugosa. Next base: position 704,530 of record BLSH010450709.1, on the reverse strand, counting down.
TAACTTTACAGGCATCTAAGTAGCTATCATGCTGTTTTTATGCTGATCTGCAATTTTTGTTATTTGTATCTTCCTGAGTGGGACCCTGCATTTATCTCTAGCCCCAGCCCCTGTGATCTCATACATCATTGAACTGAAGATACATTTTTTTTATACTGGGTCCTGCTGCATGTTAGGACAAGCAATTTATACTCCTTTTTTTATATTACTTTTTGTGTCTTTTTTTTTTTAAATCTACAGTATCTCACAAAAGTGAGTACACCCCTCACATTTTTGTAAATATTTTATTCTATCTTTTCATGTGACAACACTGAAGAAATGACACTTTGCTACAATGTAAAGTAGTGAGTGTACAGCTTATATAACAATGTAAATGTGCTGTCCCCTCAAAATAACTCAACACACAGCCATTAATCTCTAAACCACTGGCAACAAAAGTGAGTACACCCCTAAGTGAAAATGTCCAAATGGGGCCCAAAGTGTCAATATTTTGTGTGGCCACCATTATTTTCCAGCACTGCCTTAACCCTCTTGGGCATGAAGTTCACCAGAGCTTCACAGGTTGCCACTGGAGTCCTCTTCCACTCCTCCATGGCGACATCACAAAGCTGGTGGATGTTAGAGATCTTGCGCTCCTCCATCTTCCGCTTGAGAATGCCCCACAGATGCTCAATGGGGTTTAGGTCTGGAGAAATGCTTGGCCAGTCCATCACCTTTATCCTTAGCTCCTTTAGCAAGGCAGTGGTCGTCTTGGAGGTGTGTTTGGGGTCATTATCATGTTGGAATACTGCCCTGCGGCCCAGTTTCCGAAGGGAGGGGATCATGCTCTGCTTCAGTATGTCACAGTACATGTTGGCATTCATGGTTCCCTCAATGAACTGTAGCTCTCCAGTGCCGGCAGCACTCATGCAGCCCCAGACCATGACACTCCCACCACCATGCTTGACTTTAGGCAAGACACATTTGTTTTTGTACTCCTCACCTGGTTGCCGCCACACACGCTTGACACCATCTGAACCAAATACGTTTAGTTTGGTCACAGGACATGGTTCAAGTAATCAGTTGTCTTCAGCAAACTATTTGCGGGCTTTCTTGTGCATCATCTTTAGAAGAGGCTTCCTTCTGGGACGGCAGCCATGCAGACCAATTTGATGCAGTGTGCGGCATATGGCCTGAGCACTGACAGGCTGACCCCTCACCCCTTCAACCTCTGCAGCAATGCTGGCAGCACTCATACGTCTATTTCACAAAGACGACCTCTGGATATGATGCTGAGCATGTACACTCAACTTCTTTGGTCGACCATGGTGAGGACTGTTCTGAGTGGAACCTGTCCTGTTAAACAGCTTGGCCACCATGCTGTAGCTCAGTTTCATGGTCTTGGTAATCTTCTTATAGTTTAGGCCATCTTTATGTAGAGAAACAATTCTATTTTCAGATCCTCAGAGGGTTCTTTGCCATGAGGAGCCATGTTGAACTCGCAGTGACCAGTATGAGAGAGTGAGAGCGATAACACCAAATTTAACACACCTGCGGGGGGCGTGACCAGATGTAGAGTCGGGGTCCTGTCTTTATCCTGGCCACTAATCCTGCTCTTTGTGAGGCGGCACTGATTCCTGGTCGGTGGATACGGTGAGGGGAACAAAGTGTGACAGCTCTGCGATGCCGTCCAGGCGCCGTACCTCTTCAGCTTCGGCGCTAAAGGGACCTTCCTCCGCTCCCGCCACTTGTCCCGACGCCATCTTGGATCAGGTCAGGGAGCTGCTGGCACAGGCAGGCATGTCGGCGGGCTCTGCTTCTTCACCTGCCTCCCTGCCAGGGGCACAATCCGGGGACACGGCGGCTATACTCTCCGCTATTGAGCAGAGTAAGGCCTCGGTAATGGCGCGCATCGACCATTTGGCAACGTAGGTCACGTTTATCCGAGCGGACGTAGACAAGATCTGCGGCCGCATGTCAGAGGCGGAGGACTGGATCTCCGCCACAGAGGACCTTACGACGCAACACTCTGCCACCATAGCTGACCTCCAGAGCACAGTGCGGACACTGACAGCCAGGTCTGATGATGCCGAGAACCGGCTTCGGAGGAACAACGTTCAGGTCCTGGGCCTGCCTGAGGGAGCTGAGGGTGATAATCCTGCAGTGTTCGCTGAGGCCTTCTTTAAGTCCCTGTTGGACCTCCAACAAGTGTCAGCGGCGTATGTGGTGGAAAGGGCCCACAGGGTTCCCACTGGCCGCAAGATCCCAGGGGCGCAGCCCAGGGCTTTCTTGGTGAAACTCCTTAATTACAGGGACTGCGACCTGATTCTAGGGGAGGCCCGCAAACACCCAGTGTTGCGCTATGAATACTCCACAATCCATCTCTACCCGGACTTCTTGGCGGAGCTCCAGAAGAAACGCAAAACTTTCAATGATACACGTCGTCAGCTTAGGGAGCGGGAGATCAAATACTCGATGCTTTATCCCAGTCGCCTGAGAGTCTCGCACGGAGGAACAGTACATTTCTTTGATACTCCTGAGGATGCGGATGCCTGGCTGCTCACCCTGTAATGGCCTTCTCACAGTGAGTTAGCTGAGTTACTATAAATGTTGCCCTGGGGGTATACTTGTTGCTGCAAATTCTTTTCTGGGGGGACCAAAACTGTCTACAGCCTCCTTCACTATCCATGGGTATCTCACCTAGGCCCTAGGCTCCCCCCTGGCCCTCCTTTCATATCTATGATACTCTTCGCTTGGATCTGTCTCCACTACACCCTGCGGCACCCTTCACGACGGAATTTACAGTTACCCACTTTTTTTTTTTCTTTTGGCACCCGGGGGCTCCAGGGGCATGCAACGCAAATATGGAGCCAGCAATTTAACAAACCTATCTGCCTTTCAATACCGGAATAGTTCCCCCTGACTTTCATCACTGAGCGGATGCAGGTTGGAGTCCGTTTTGGGTTCCATTGTACGAAGCCTCTCACGCAAGTGACAGCTTTAACCTGTTTAGGACTGAAACTGCCATGGCAAAAGTTGGGGTTTGGCGGGGCAGTAGGGAGTTTTACGTTTGGTTATTGAACCAGCAGTGTATACTCAGGATTTGCTTTCTTTGCTCATGGACATTTACTATCCCCCCTGAGTGCTCCGGGCCCCTGGAATGGGATCCCGGGACCGGTTCGCCCGGCCCTTGGCTGACCCCCCCTCAAGACGGGGCAGCTTAATAATTTGTTGAGTAACGCTTTTTTTATTGTTTGACAATGGAGAGTATGGTAAAACTTTTATCATGGAACATTAGAGGGCCATCTGGAGAGCCTGGACTAGGCAGGGGTTCCACGCCACATATTCTTCCTACGCTAGAGGGGTGTCCATATTGCTGAACAAATCCCTCACATGCACGGTTGAACAGGTGGTGTCGGACCCTGGGGGGAGATTTATCATTGTGGTACTGGAAATGTATGCACAACGCTGGGCTATGGTTAATGTCTATGTCCCTCCTCCGTTTGATTATAACATTCTGTACGCTATTGCTACGAAATTGGCTCCGCTACAGGTACATAAATTTATTATTGGTGGTGATTTCAATGCGATCCTGGATCTGAATCTAGATTCTTCTAATCCGCTCAGGGCGCCCTCCCCGGATCTTGCCCTCTGGGTGGACGCTCTGGGCCTGACAGAGTGTTAGCGATGGAGACATCCGGAGGACAAGATATACTCGCATTACTCCACCTCACATAGGTCTGGGTCTAGAATAGACATGGTATTTGGGAATGCCTCGGTACTGACACAAGTAGGTTCTGTCTCATATCTCCCCTCGGGCCTGTCAGACCATTCCCCACTTGAACTCTGCCTGTTGGCAGGGGCGGGCCGGGATCCCGGCTGCTGGTGGATGGCTCCGAGGTGGATATCTGACCCTAGGGTTCAAGAGCAGGTGTCTGGGAAAGTCTCAGAGTACTGGGCCCTCAACGAAAACACTTCTTCTCCTGAAATGGTTTGGGAGGCCGGTAAGGCCCATACTAGGGGGGTATATATTTCTACCATCAAGGCAATGCGGGCGGACTATTCCACATGAACTACCCAGTTGGAACAGGGAGTAGCTGACGCGCAAAAGGCATTTAGCTCCAACCCCTGAACATTATGCTAGTGTGGCCCAGGCGCGTAGAGACCTGAATATCCATAATACAGATCTTGTGCGTTCTGAGTCTGGTGGACTCATGGCGCGACTGCTCGAATCCGGGACAAAAATGGGTGACTCCTGGCCAGCCTGGTGGCTGAACAGGTTGCCCGGACTGTCATTTCCAGAGTCAGCTCCCCCTCGGACAGACTGGTTTCGGACCCTGACGGTATCCTAAATGAGTTCCGAAGCTTCTATGGCCAGCTCTACACTGATCCAAGTCCAGGATTGAGTCGGGCCGGGGTGGAGGAATTTGGAGACCTGGGCCTCCCGACCCTGTCTGAGGAGGACAGGAATTCCCTGGACTGACCCATCACCTGCGAGCAGTTAGAGGACACTATATATTCCCTGTCCAATGGGAAAGCCCCGGGGCCTGATGGACTGCCAGGGGACTGGTACAAAGCGCATGCGGCATTGCTAGCCCCCAAACTGGCTAATCTTTATTCCCATTGCTTTGACTCTGGCAGACACCCAGACAGTATGTATCAAGCCCACATTATTCTACTGCTCAAACCGGGCAAAGACCCGACTAGTTGCTCATCTTATAGACCCATCTCCCTGTTAAATTGTGACGTTAAGATCCTGACCAAGGTGTTAGCCTCCAGACTTATGACCCTGCTACCCTCCCTGATCAATAGCAACCAGAGAGGATCTATGCCGGGCAAATCGACAGACATTAATTTGCGACGAGCCTTTGCCCATCTGCAGTTTCCTGGGACTGGGGAGACCCCGATTTAAACAAGGGAATAGGCACAAGGCCAGGCACTGAGGCTGTATAACTGGAGAAATAGTGGCGAGTCTGCAGCTGGGCAGCACTCCGATGGAGGAGCCGTATCCAAAAGACATAAAGAACAAGAAAAAGAAGGCGCCTCTAAGTGCAGATGTTAACAAATTTATTATACAGGGTAGAGCTTAACAACTCACATGTATGAAGAAAATGGCAAGCATGTCTGCAGGGAGATAAACCAGGCAGCAAAGTCCGTGGTGTAGCGTAGTCTCTGTAGTGCTGGTCCACAAGGCCTCATGCCTGAGGAAAGAGCGCGCCTGTTGTTCCCATCACAGGCTGCACGCTCAGAAATGCGTCGCATTTTGGTGACGTAGGACGCTGTTTATGCTGTCTCCCTGTACTCCGGACTTCTCAGGAACGAGCGGATGTTGACAACGGCCGGCCGTCACTTCGGCTCTTCCGGAACACCAACTTGTGGACCAGCACTACAGAGACTACGCTACACCACGGACTTTGCTGCTTGGTTTATCTCCCTGCAGACATGCTTGCCATTTTCTTCATACATGTGAGTTGTTAAGCTCTACCCTGTATAATAAATTTGTTAACATCTGCACCTAGAGGCGCCTTCTTCTTCTTGTTCTTTGGGGAGACCTCGAGGGTGCTGGTCACCCTCGATATCGAAAAAGCCTTCGACACCGTTCGGTGGTCCAATATGCAGTGGGTGTTGGAAGCTTTTGGATTTGGCCCCAACTTTAGACGTTGGAACCTGATACTGTACCTGGCCCCAAGCGCTCGCATAAAACTAGGTGGACAGCTCTCCTCATCCTTTCCGATTGTCAGGGGGACGAGGCAGGGGTGCCCACTCTCCCCTGCCTTGTTTGCCCTGGTGATGGAGCCCCTGGCGGAGTTGTTGAGGTGATCCGAGGGGGTCGGCAGTCTTCAGGTGGGTCGGATTGTGGAAAAGCTGGCCCTCTATGCCGATGACCTCCTCCTGTTTTTGAAGGACCCCAGCCCATAGCTTCTGGATCGCTTTGCCTCTCTGTCGGGTCTCTGCCCTTACTGGCCATTGACCCGGGAGCTAGCCTGATGGGGGACCCTGGATCCCCCTTACTATGGACGGACAGTATAAAATATCTTAGCATTCAGATCTCGTTGAGCCCCAATGACTATGTCAGACTCAATCTACTACCCACTCTCCAGTGGTGCAGACAAAAACTAAAGGCCTGGTCCAATCTCCCCCTATCCCTAATAGGAAGAATTAACTTGCTAAAAATGAAAATTCTACCAGTTCTTCTATACAAATTGAGGCACGCCCCTACCTGGATCCCAAAGTCCTTCTTTAGACAGCTTGACTCAGCTATCTCCCTCTTTCTTTGGCAATCAAGTACAGCGAGGTTTAGCAAAAAGACATTGTGTTGCCCATGGAGACAGGGCGGCTTGGCCTGGCCAGACTTTTATTCCTCTTATATGGCAGCGCTTCTTACTCATGCCCACAATTGGTTGGTGTCGAATGCCACCAACTCCTCAGTGGTGGTGGAGGCAGCATATGTGGAATCCTACGAGGCCCTTCGCAATGTGCTATATAGAGGTGTAAAGGCTCCTGGCTAGAGTTGAGCGAACCCGAACTGTAAAGTTTGGGTCCGTACCGAACTTTGGAGTGTCCGTGACCCGGACCCGAATCCAGACATTTGAAAAAAAGTTTGGGTTCGGGTTCTGGGTTCGGTTATTTGATCCCGCCTGTTGAATAGCTGCAGGGCAGCCAATCAACAAGCGTTTCACTGGTTTGCCCTTAGAAGCCATCACAGCCATGCCTACTAATGGCATGGCTGTGATTGGCCAGTGCACCATGTGAACCAGCCTCTTTATAAGCTGGAGTCACTTAGTGCTGCATGTCACATGCTCTCTGGTTAGTGTAGGGAGAGGATGCTGCCCGCGCTGTGAGGGACAAATTGCAGATATAAATAACATCTCATCCTGCATTACAGAACGATCTGATTGTGGACTAGGTAGAGATTACTACTACTACTGCTTTGAGGGACAGATTGCAGATCTTATGCTGCATTACAGAACGATCTGATTGTGGACTAGGTAGAGATTACTACTACTACTGCTTTGAGGGACAGATTACAGATCTCATCCTGCATTACAGAACGGTCTGATTGTGGACTAGGTAGAGATTACTACTACTACTGCTTTTAGGGACAGATTGCAGATCAAATAACATCTCATCATGCATTACAGAATGATCTGACTGGACTAGGTAGAGTCTACTGCTTAGAGGGACAGATTATTGTTCTAAAATCATCTCCTAGTTCTATAGGGTCAGGTTCCTGCTGTTGCTGTAAGGGACAGATTATTGTTCTAAAATCATTGCCTACTCCTATAGGGTCAGGTTCCTGTTGTTGCTGTAAGGGACAGATTATTGTTCTATAATCATCTCCTAATTCTAAAGGGAGAGGTCCCTGCTGTTGCTGTTAGGGACAGATTATTGTTCTAAAATCATCGCCTACTCCTATAGGGTCAGGTTCCTGCTGTTGCTGTAAGGGACAGATTATTGTTCTATAATCATCTAGTTCTAAAGGGAGAGGTTCCTGCTGTTGCTGTAAGGGACAGATTATTGTTCTATAATCATCTCCTAGTTCTAAAGAGAGAGGTTCCTGCTGTTGCTGTAAGGGACAGATTATTGTTCTAAAATCATTGCCTACTCCTATAGGGTCAGGTTCCTGCTGTTGCTGTAAGGGACAGATTATTGTTCTAAAATCATCACCTACTCCTATAGGGTCAGGTTCTTGCTGGTGCTGTAAGGGACAGATTATTGTTCTAAAATCATCGCCTACTCCTATAGGGTCAGGTTCCTGCTGTTGCTGTAAGGGACAGATTATTGTTCTAAAATCATCGCCTCACACAGCCATCGGTATACTTGTTTTTTTGAATATGCCTCAATATTTTGGGGGCTACCCCAATTAGAAAAAAAAAAACAAACAACAAAAAGTGTTGGCTACCTCCTCCTCCTCCTCCACTGCCACGATCACGGCGTAGTCAACCTCTAGGCTCCTACTCCACATCCACCCCCCTTCTCATTTTTATTTTTTTATTTGATTTTAAGTTTTTTTCCCTATCCCCATTTTTTTGTAGGGCACTTGTCCTACTCTTACCCCCATTTTACTTCCTTTTGCAGCCCTCTAGCACTTGCCAGGACTTTTTTTACAGCCATTTTTGTTACCGAAAAGTTCAGATTCCCAACAACTTTAATGGGGTTTGGGGTCCGGGGTCAAGTTCGATACCGAACCCGAACTTTTTCACGAATTTCGGCCGGACCCGCCGAACCCGAACATCCAGGTGTTCGCTCAGCTCTACTCCTGGCCCCCCCCTAACCTCTGGAATGAAAATAGTAATAAGAGCATGGCAGTTGGTGATACATAAACCCAGTTTAGAGAGGTCCAAGTGGTCCCCACATACACCACTCTGGCTTAACCTGAGACTTCAAGAGTTTCACTCTGTTCCGGATCCTAATCTTTGGGCTCAGCGAGGCATCCCTTACCTGCAAGACATTTGCGATGGCTCTGGGTTTCTCTCCTTTGATAGGCTTAAAAATAAACATCAATTACCGAACTCACACTTTTTCAGATATCTGCAACTCCGGCGCGCCTATGATTCACAGTTTGGCTTTGCCCCATTCAGATTAGAACAAGATGACTTAGAGTCCCATTTGAGGGACCCAGAGTTGAGTAAACCCCTGTCTCAAATTTACAAGGCAATGTTGCCCTCAATACAATGTGGCCTGGAGAGACTTAGGGGGGCATGGCAGTCCGAGGTGCAGAGTCTGAATACTGAGGATTGGAAGGATGTGTGGCATGTTTCATTCCAGGGGCTGATTGCCAGCAGGGACAAGCTCATACAATTTAAACTCCTACATAGAATTTATTATACCCCCCAAAGGCTGAGTCGCATATACCCCTCGGCACCGGCTGGCGATGCTCGGGGGTCCTGGCGCGTTTCCTTCACGTGTTCTGGGAGTGCCCGAGGATCTGCGGTTTTTGGCACGAGGTCACAGGCCTTATTCAAAGTGTAACAATGATTGTTATCCCATTGAAGATAGGTGTTTGTATTCTGGGCCTGGTGGATCCTTTGGTGTTCTCTAGGGCCATGAAGACGCTGCTGAGCATTCTTTTGTTTTATGCTAGAAAGTGTATAGTCCATAGATGGAAGTCTAAAGAACCCCCTACCTTATCTTTCTGTCTTTCTGGAGAGGTGTAGTGGATAAAGTGATACCCCTATATAAGGCTACATATCAGTCCAGGGGCTGTTTGAATATATTTGAGCGGATCTGGCATATCTGGACAGAATCGGAGCAAACAGTGGTAGACCAAGGATAACTCTCTAGGCCCGGGCTGAGGCTACTCCCATTGTGTTACTGATGTCTTGTACCTGCCCGACGGCAGAGTTATCCTCACCTCTCTCACCTCCACACAATTGTACACAGGGGGGGGACAACCCAGGGGTAAGAATGTTGGTACAAGCATACTTATTGGTAATGGGATGGTTTATATTATACTCCTGCAAAAGACAGACCTGAGCAAAGAAGGTTCTATGTGTTCTGAGGATTAGTTGTTCTCTGTTTAGTTGATGCACTATCAGCCAGGGTATGTCCAATTGGCTGTATTTTGTACTCTCAAGTATTATAAAATTCAATAAAAAGAAGCTTTAAAAAAAAAAAAATTAACACACCTGCTCCCCATTCACACCTGAGACCTTGTAACACTAACAAGTCACATGACACCAGAGAGAGAAAATGGCTAATTGGGCCCAATTTGGACATTTTCACTTAGGGGTGTACTCACTTTTGTTGCCAGCGGTTTAGACATTAATGGCTGTGTGTTGAGTTATTTTGAGGGGACAGCAAATTTACACTGTTATACAAGCTGTACACTCACTACTTTACATCGTAGCAAAGTGTCATTTCTTCAGTGTTGTCACATGAAAAGATAGAATAAAATATTTACATAAAAAATGTGAGGGGTGTACTCACTTTTGTGAGATACTATATGTTCATTGCTACTCTCTTTTATATGCCTTTTGACACATATAAAAATTATGTAAAGGCTTGCTATATAAAGACTGTTCATTTTTTTTCAGGTCACCTTGTAAGGTGCTCTGTCCTCCATATATATGTCAACACATGACGACACTCACTTGGTGGTATCAACTCAAAAAAACACACACAATCTTCTATGCTGACTGTGAGAGTTTCTTACACTAATTTATGGCAAGAGTACAAGTACCAAAATATATATATATATATTTTTTACATTTATTTTAGGTACTTATATAGCGCTGAGTACACCCCTCACATTTTGTAAATATTTTATTCTACCTTTTCATGTGACAACACTGAAGAAATGACACTTTGCTACAATGTAAAGTAGTGAGTGTACAGCTTGTATTTTCACATGGGCTTTCCATTCAGGTCCTCCTGTCTGTTTTTCAGGCGGACCTGAACGGACGCTCCATGCAACCCTATGGAGCAGTGGATGTCACATGTCTGCTGACATCTGCCGCTCTCCGATCCAATCCTGTTCGTGAAAAACAGACGGATGGTAACCCTATTTTCCATTCGTCTATAGAATCCGATTGGATGAAAACGGACAAGCGGTCCACTTTCATCCGATCTCCATAGAGGAGAGCGGCGCTCTGGCAGCGATCCCCGCTGAGCCATTAATGTCGAAACCACTGGCAACAAAAGTGAGTACACAAATTTTATGTGGCCGCTATTATTTTCCAGCACTGCCTTAACCCTCTTGGGCATGGAGTTCACCAGAGCTTCACAGGTTGCCACTGAAGTCCTCTTCTACTCCTCCATGACGACATCACTGAGCTGTTGGATGTTAGAGACCTTGCACTCCTCCACCTTCCGTTTGAGGATGCCCCACAAATGCTCAATAGGGTTTAGGTCTGGAGACATGCTTGGCCAGTTCATCACCTTTACCCTCAGCTTCTTTAGCAAGGCAGTGGTCGTCTTGGAGGTGTGTTTGGGGTCGTTATCATGTTGGAATACTGCCCTGAAGGGAGAGGATCATGCTCTGCTTCAGTATGTCACAGTACATGTTGGCATTCATGGTTCCCTCAATGAACTGTAGCTCTCCAGTGCCGGGCAGCACTCATGCAGCTCCAGACCATGACACCCCCACCACCATGCTTGACTGTAGGCAAGACACACTTGTCTTTGTACTCCTCACCTGGTTGCTGCCACACACGCTTGACACTATCTGAACCAAATAAGTTTATCTTGGTCTCATCAGACCACAGGACATGGTTCCAGTAATCCATGTCCTAAGTCTGCTTGTCTTCAGCAAACTGTTTGCGGGCTTTCTTGTGCATCATCTTTAGAAGAGGCTTCCTTCTGTAAAGATAGCCATGCAGACCAATTTGATGCAGTGTGCTGCGTATGGTCTGAGCACTGACAGGCTGACCCCCCCACCCCTTCAACCTTCAGCAATGCTGGCACCACTCATACATCTCATACATCTATTTCCCAAAGACAATATGACGCTGAGCATGTGCACTCAACTTCTTTGGTCAACCATGGCAAGGCCTGTTCTGAGTGGTACCTGTCCTGTTAAACCGCTGTATGGTCTTGGCCACCATGCTGCAGCTCAGTTTCAGGGTCTTGGCAATCTTCTTATAGCCTAGCCCTAGACCATCTTTATGTAGAGCAACAATTCTTTTTTTCAGATCCTCAGAGTTCTTTGCCCTGAGGTGCCATGCTGAACTTCCAGTGACCAGTATGAGAGAATGAGAGTGATAACACCAAATTTAACACACCTGCTCCCCATTTACACTTGAGACCTTGTAACACTAACGAGTCACATGACACAGGGGAGGAAAATGGCTAATTGGGCCCAATGTGGACATTTTCACTTAGGGGTGTACTCACTTTTCTTTTGTTGCCAGCGGTTTAGGCATTAATGGCTGTGTGTTGAGTTATTTTGAGGGGATAGTTTATGTATACTTGTCATGTAATTATCTTTGTGATTTTTTTTTTTTCACCAGCACAAATATTCTTCTGATGAAGCCATGACAGCGAAACATGTTACCACCATTGCTTTGACCCACCAATTTTGTTATGGATTTGTAATGATTCTTTTCATGCCTCCCATTATTGGCTAGTATTTTTATGTCGGGGGGGTGGCAGCAGACTTAAATCCGGCATTAGCTGCCTTGTTTTAAACCTGTTTAGGCATCAATGAAATGCCCTTTTATCTTTTGTAAAATAAAAGATCTTTTTTTTATCCTAAAACATTTCTTTACTTAATTCCTGAGATATTTAGCAAAGTAAAGTCACATTTTTCTGTCTTAGTATATTTGTAATTAAAAATTCTGATCACAACTAAAAATCAATGCAAGGCTGATGTGTGTGCATGGACTATTTAAAGAAATTCTTAGCAATGCTGTACTAGAGAATCATTCAGTCTTGTGTGGCCATATAGCACCCCCTAGTGGTCACATTACAGTATAGCTGTAACCAGAAATAATGCTTGTCCTGACTATGAACATTATCATTCCACTTGCAGTGCCTTGAAAAAGTATTCATACCCCTTGAAATTTTCCACAGCCAATTTGTGGAGAGCACGACTAATAGTTGTCCTGTGGACAGATTCTCTCACCTGGCCTTTAGCTCTGTAACTCCTCCAGAGTCACCATGGGCCTCTTGGCTGCTTCTCTGATTAATGCTCTCCTTGCCCGGCCTGTCAGTTTAGGTGGACGGCCATGTCTTGGTAGGTTTGCAGTTGTGCAATACTCTTTCCATTTTCGGATGATGGATTGAACAGCGCTCCGTGCTCAGTTAGGTGACTTGTGAAGGCAATTGGTTCCTCTAGATCTTAGTTAGGGGTATCAGAGTAAAGGGGGCTGAATACAAATGCACGCTACAGTTTTCAGATGTTTATTTGTAAAAAAAATTGAAAGCCATGTCTCATTTTCCTTCCACTTTACAATTATGGGCCACTTTGTGTTGGTCTATCGCATAAAATGGCAATAAAAAACATTTACGTTTTTCGTTGTAACATGACAAAATGTGGAAAATTTCAAGGGGTATGAATACTTTTTCAAGGCACTGCATCTCTTAAAGTGATTCTAAAGTTTGTTTTTTTTTTTAAATAACAAGCATGTTATACTTACCTCCTTTGAGCAGTGGTTTTGCACAGAGCAGCCCGGATCCTTCTCTTCTCGGGTCCCTCTTCTGCTCTCCTGGCCCCTCCTTCTATCGAGCTTGCTACAGGGGGCACCCAAGCTGAGCCAGAACTCTGTGTATCTATTCAGACCGGGCCACGCCCCTCTCTCCCGATTGGCTGACTGACTTTGATTGTCAGCCACGGGAGCCAATGGCACCGTTGCTGTATCTCAGCCAATCACTAGGAGTGTCCTGGATGGCTGAGGGGATTGTGGACATCACTGGAGAGAGATGGGGCTCAGGTAAGTAATTAGGGGGTGCTGCTACACAGAGATGTTTTTTTTATCTTAATGCATTAAGATAAAAAGCCTTCTTCCTTTACAACTCCTTTAACCACTTCAATACCAGGCACTTAGGACACTTCCCGCCCAGACCAATTTTCAGCTTTCAGTGCTGTTGCGTTTCGAATGAGAATTGCGCGGTCGTGCGACGCTGCACCCAAACACACTTTTTGTCATTTTGTTCCCACAAATAGAGCTTTCTTTTGGTGGTATTTGATCACCCCTGCGGTTTTTATTTTTTGCGCTATAACAAAAAAAGACCGAAAATTTTGAAAAAAAAAAAATTTTTTTCTTTGTTTCTGTCACAAAAATTTGTATAAAGTACATTTTCTCCTTCACTGACGGGCACTGACGTGGCTACACTGATGGGCACTGATGAGGCTACACTGACGGGCACTGATGAGGCAGTACAGATTGGCACTGATGAGGTGGCACTGATAAGGTTGCACTGATGATGGGGCAAATATGCAGCACTGATGGGCGGCACTGACAAAC
>BLSH010450709.1:680110-690534 GCA_018402905.1 Glandirana rugosa | reverse complement strand
TCACTCCTACCGGGGGACCCTCCCCGGTCGGATAGGAAAACGAAAAAACGGATCAGATGAGGATCAACCTACACGTATTTGGGGTGAACAGATACTTCCGGACGCAGACAGTCACTTGAGTCTCTTTTCCTAAAATACCATTCAAAATTATTTTAGGGAAAAAAGTCTAAGGGGACTTACACGTCGCACAGTCCAGACATCGATTTGACTGCTAAGACCGATTAAACTTGAACATACTAAGAATTGGTGAAGGGCGGGCCGCGTAACTGTTTACTGCAGGCCCGCCCCCCAAGTAATAGGACTGACCTGCAGATAACTGCAGGAGTCCTATGAGGACGTCAATAGACGTCCAGTCAGGATAATGAACCCCCCGCCCGGACGTCATTTGTCAATGCGCCGGGCGGGAAGTGGTTAAGAATCATACAAGTTCAAATTAGCCAGAATCGTCAGTTTAGCTACAGACCTGACACGCTGCACATTCAGGGGAATCTGAAAAAAGGGATTTTATTAAAACTTACCATAAAATCCTTTTCTCTGAGTTCACTGACAGACGCAGGCCTTCATAGACAAGTGGGGTTTATGCACATCCAACTAGGAGTAGACTAGGCAAAAAAGCAAAAGGATAGGCTGGCCCCTCCCAGGGGGCCATCCTCACTTCAGCATATAATCCCCAGCTCTGCGTAGCATATCAGTTCGTAACAAGCCGTACAAACTCAACACAGAGGGGTGGGTGCTGCGTCTGTCAGTGAACTCAGAGAAAAGGATTATACGGTAAGTTTTAATAAAATCCCTTTTTCTCTTGCGTTCACTGACAGACGCAGCCCTTCATAGACAAGTGGGGATGTCCCAAAGCTGTGTCAGTCAAGAGGGGTGGGCAAGCAACAACAAATGTATCCAACAGATCCTCTCAGGAGGCGCCAGCCGCGCCTACACCGCCGCCTGCAAAACTTTGTGGCCAAAAGCAGCATCCAAAGATGCTGAAACATCAACTTAGTAAAACTTAGTAAACGTGTGCACCGAGGCCCAAATAGCCGCCTCGCACACCTGTGACACCGAAGCTTGGTGTCTGAAAGCCCAGGAAGTGCTAACTGCCCTGGTGGAATGAGCCGTGACTGGAAAAGGGGGTACTTTGCCCCGAACAGTATATGCATGAGTCACGGCCTGTCTGATTCAACGAGAAACAGTAGCCGACGAGGCCGCCAAGCCTTTGCGCGGACCATCCGTCAGCACAAACCGCGCATCAGACTTCCGAAAGGAAGCTGTAGCCGCCAAATACACCCGCAAAGTCCACACGACATCCATGAATGTAACTCAAATTCCTAGGATACGATGGATGCAGACATAATGAAGGAATAACAATATCTTCATTAATGTGAAAAGAAGAGACCACCTTCGGTAGAAACGAAGGATAAGGGCGCAAGACCGCCTTGTCCTTGTGAAGGACAATGTAAGAAGACTTGCAGGACAACGCTGCCAACTCAGGCACCCGCTTAGCGGATGTAATGGCCACCAAAAAAAGCCACTGTCTGGGACAGCAATTGTAAGGGGATAACTCTGATCTTCTCATATGGCGGTTTCTGCAGCACAGAAAACCCCAATTCAATCCCACGGTGCCAAAAGGCGACCGTACCTGAGGAGCCACAGGGCGCACACCCTGCACGAATCAACGAATGTGACGCCAAGGGCCGCTGAAAAAGAATCGCCAGAGCCGAAATCTGACCCTTGAGAGCACTTAGTGCCAACTTTTTATCCAGGTCCCGCTGCAAAAAAAAAAGCCAGCACCCTGGACACCACGTAAGAGCGAGGGTTCCAACCCCCCGCCTCACACCAGGCGATATAGACCTTCCAGGTCCGATGACAAATCTTGCACGAATTACCTTGCGCGCCTTAAGCATGGTAGGGATCATGGAGTCAGAGACACCCCTATCCCTCAACACCTGGGACTCAATAGCCAAGCCGTCAAAACCAGCGAGGGTAAAGCAGGGTGCAAGGTGGGTCCCTGTGACAGTAGGTCTTCGCGTAGCGGAAGACGCCAGGGAACATCTGTTACCATCCGCACCACGTCGGCGTACAAAGGACACCGAGGCCAATCCGGAGCTACCAGGATTGTTGGAATCCCTTCCTCTGCTATTCTGCGCAGTCACCGCGGAAGAAGCTTGATCAGAGGAAAGGTGTACAGGAGCCGATACCGACTCCAATTTGCTACTAATGCGTCCGTGGCGACTGCCAACGGGTCTTTTGTTCTGATTGAACCTGGACGCCATTAGGTCCACGTCTGGCGTGCCCCACTTGTGGCAAATCTGGCGGAACACCTCTGGATGTAGGGATCATTCCCCCTGATCCAGTTTCTGACGACTGAAAACGTCCGTCTGCCAGCTTTCTACTCCCGGAATGTAAATGGCGGAGATTGCCGGCACGTGAATTGCTGCTCATCTCAGAACGAGAGCCGCTTCCACAGCTTCTGCCGAGCTCCTTGGTCTGCCCTGATGGTTCACATATGCCACTGCTGTGGCATTGTCCGACTGAAACCGCATCGGGAGGCCGCGCAGCCTTGCCGACCAGTGGAAGAGACAGAGCCTGATCACCCACAGCTGCAACACACTTATCGGAAGGCGAGATTCCTGCGCCGACCAACGTCCCTGACCAGACAACTGCCCCAGGACCCCTCCCCAGCCCGAAAGGCTGGCGTCCGTCGTTACTATCGACCAGTTCAGGGGGAGAAAAGACTTCCCCAGCTTTAGGGCTGGGGCCCGAAGCCACCATTTCAACGATCCTCTGGTCTAGTGATCCAACCTGATCAGCCTGTCCAGGGACAGCGGTGACTTGTCCCATCGTGACAGAATCACTCTCTGTAGAAGCCGAGTGTGACTCTGGGCGTAGGGTATTGCCTCGAAGGCTGAAACCATGAGCCCCAACACCCGCATACAGCACTGTAAGGAGGACCACTGGCGTGAGAGCAGGGTTCGCACCGCCGCTTGTAATGACAGTAACTTGGCCGAAGGTAGGAACACCTTCACCTGTTCCGTGTCCAGAATCAGACCCAGATATTCCAGGCGACAGGACGGGATCAATGTCGACTTCTGCAGATAGATCAGCCAGCCGAAGTCTTTTAGCGAGGCCATGGTGATAGCCACGTTCTCCTCCAGAGCCGAAAAAGACTCCACTCTCAGGAGTAAACCATTGAGGTATGCTACCACCGCAATGCCTCTCTGCCTCAATAGCGCCAGCACCGGAGCCACCAGCTTGGTGAACACCCGAGGAACCCGAGGCCAGACCGAAAGGAAGCGCCACAAATTGGCAATGTATGTCTCCCACCGCAAAACGCAGGAAGCGCTGGTGCTGGAGACAAATGGGAACATGGAGGTACGCGTCCCTGATATCCAGAGACGCCATGAAGTCCCCTTGGTGCAGGGCGGCCACGACCGAATGGACAGATTCCAATCTGAATTTTCGCGCCTTCACAAAGTGGTTTAGCGCTCTTAAGTCCAGAACTGGCCTGACTCCAACCTTTTTGGGTACCCAAAAAGATTTGGATAGAAACCGCGGGAACCTTCCAGCGGAGGTACCAGCACAATCACCCCTCGTTGGGAGGCTCTCCTGGAGGCTGCCCAGAAGCTCTCCGGACGCCCCAGAGGGAGTCTTAAGTTCGATGGGAAGAACCTGTCTGGGGGTAGAGTGCTGAACTCTATCCTGTACCTGGAGGACACCACTTCCTGCACCCACCGGTCAGAAATGCGGACAGTCCATCTGTCTGCAAACCCCAGAAGTCGGCCCCCCACCCAAGAATAGGGCGGGGGGGAACCCATCATGCGGAGGAGGACTTGTCCTCGACCTTTTCGTTCTTACTCTGCCAGGGCCGTTTACCGAACCCCGAGGCAGACTTGCCGGGCCTTGAGCCCTTGCTCGCTGCACCGGGCGCACGAAAAAACTTCTTCTGACCCGAAGAATACAGGACCCTGCTTACGGCGGAACTCCCGCCGCCTGGGCTCCGGGAGAAAAGTACTCTTCCCTCCAGTGAAATCCTTAAAGGATTCATCCAGTTGCGCCCCACAAGGACGACCACCCTGAAAAGGGAGATCTGTGAGACCCTTCTTAGACGCATGGTCACCCGACCAGGAGCGTAACCACAGCACCCATCTGGTGATGACTGCGAAACAGACATTTCAGAGAGCATGGGAAGCAGGTCCAAAGCTGCATCACACAGGTATCGAATCCCCTCTATCAGGTGCTCTGCTCGCTGTGACACCACAGGTGAGTTCCCGCAGCTCAACTCGCAGTGCAACCCAGTCGCACACTCTGTAAGGGATTGCGCAACCATAGCTGACGCCAGAGCCGGTCTCATGGCTGACCCCGCCAACAAGAACAGTGCCTTGGACACCGCCCCCCATCCATCTATCAGCCGGATCCTTAAAAGAAGGTGACCCCTCCAAGGGGATGGTCATCGCCTTATTCAGGTGAGCCACCGGAGGGTCCACTGCGGGGGATGCCCACTTCTTCACAAAGCTATCCTCAAAAGGGTAGCGTACAGCGAAACGTTTTGGCAGGGTGAAGGAATTCTATGGATGCTGCCATTCCTTATATACCAGCTGGTCATAGGGGCAAGCCTTAGGAGACCTAGGTGGATTAAGAGACCCACAAACGTATGCGGACTCCTGCAACTCCCCAGCTTGGTCCAGTCGCAAGGACGCGCGAATATTGGCGATCAGGGAGGCCACCAGCGCCTTCTCACGCGCTACTGAGGCCCCCTGATCCTCTTCGCCGTCCGAGGACACCGGCTCGCCCTCTGAAAGCTCTACAGGGGTCCCCGTGACCACAGAGGCCACTTTCGGTTCAGAATCCTCCCCCCGATGAAGGCGGGGGGTGGATGTTTTTTAGGGGCCCCCTAGCCCGGTCCGGCACCTCCCGGGGAAAAAATTCCCCAACTACTGCTCCTAACTGGTCCAGGGGTACCAGTGTCCCCAGCGCAGGTTGCGCTTCCACTGGCTCCAGCTTGGAAGGACCTGCAGGTTCAGCCGCCATCGTGCCACCGGAACCTGACAGACAGAAAACTCTGGCACCCCCACAATGTGACCACCACCGCTGCCCCACAGAACACCCAGGGAAGGCCCAGAAGGACTGCACCCACCGCTACCAGCACCCCAGGGAGAACACAGCTATACTTGATGTTTGATGCCTCAAGCGCTGCTTCCCAGTAGGAATTTTGCCATATGACCGCCAGTCAGCGCTGTGCCATCCATGCTGTCCAGAGTGAAAGAGGAAGTGTCTGCAGAGAAAGCACATTTTTTCTCCTTCCAGGCATATCCCCAAAATGGCCGCCGGGTGGACACAAGAGGCCCAAGCCTGACTATACAGGGCGCGACTACGGCAAACCGGCCGACAGTCGACACTAGAGGCCAAAAATCCACAGCAAAATGGCCACGGCTACAGCAAAATGGCGGCGGATCGCCGCATGGCGATTTTAAACGGCGCAGTGTGCTGTGCGGTGCAATGATAGGAGGGGGGTGAGGACACCCAGGGGAGGCCTGAGCCCCAAAATAGACCCTCCACCGGTCGGCTATCCGCAAAATTTTCGCCCAGTTGCCCCCCTCCGCGCCCCGGGGGGGGGGGGTCACTCACCAGTCCGACGGGCGTAGCGTGTAGCCACCTGGTTGCAGACCTTCCTCCCACTGCGGAGAGGGATGCTGCAGGCCAAGGCCACTGGACAGGAACCAAGTCCGGTCACTGGGCGCAAGTGGGGATCATCCACTGGCCGCCCGCACGGAACGGGCATGATGCGGTGGACCCCGCTAAGGGTAGCTCGCATCCGTCAGCCGTACTGGGGAAAGTTCAGGATTTCTAGATATCCTCTATGCCCCAGCCGGCTTCTTGATAGTAGTCTTCATCAGATAGCTTGAGAAAAATAAAAAAGCGGTAGCAAAAAAGGTGAACCGCAGGTCCCATAAGGGAACCAGGTCTAACTCCTTGCACTAGGCAAATAAAACTAATATGCTATGCACAGCAGGGGGATTATATGCTGGAGGGAGGACGGCCCCCTGGGAGGGGCCAGCCTATCCTTTTGCTTTTTTGCCTAGTCTACTCCTAGTAGGATGAGCATAAACCCCACTTGACTATGAAGGGCTGCGTCTGTCAGTGAACGTAAGAAAAATCATAATTTTCACTATTCTCAGGCCAACTTGCTCATCTGTATTCAAAGTCTGTTTATAGTTTCCTTTAACGCAGAACACACACCTCTCCCTCTGTATTTTTATTAAACCCCTATTACATAATGTCCCATTTTTTAAGTCTTCTTGCCAGTGCAGTGACATCACCACAGCTTCCAGTGGCAGCAGGCCATCATCACACAGGCTGGTCTCACAACATTCCACGACTTAATGGGGCTCACACATCATTATGTGAGCTCTGCTTAGTCCTAGAGCATTGACAGCCCAGGCTGCAAAATGCACCATAGGGGAGGAGTGTACATGATAGGTGATGCACAAGGAAATGGGCAGAATGACACTAATGCTGTGCTGCCCAGAGAGGATCGCTGGCACTGGGCCATGAAGGAAGTCAAGATGGGTGAGAGGAGAAAATAAAGGTAAAAAAAATAGGCGTAGTTCTGCTTTAAAGGCATTGCACACTTTAAATTTTTTTCCTTGTTTTAACTAGTTAAAATTCCCTGTGCCATTTGTTGTCATGGCCGTGTAAATTTCCTTATGCCCATGTATTCATTCAGCAACTTCTTGTTCCAGGTCACACAACGTGCAGTGCATGCCTCTTCATTTCCTGTTTTGCATCACAAATGTGGGAGCGCCAACATGATGAATCCTTGTATGGTGATCTTGCTGTTATTTGCTCTGCCTGTTTGTGCCAGTGTCAGCTCTAATTACGGTTAGGCTCTGGACTGCAAAGCACTAGACTGAGAAATGCAGGGATTGTGGGATACATAGTGTCTGCACAAGAAGTGTCAGTTCTCACACTACAGACAGAGGACATTCCTCATGTTTGAAAACAAACAAACTTCTGACACAGGAATGTGAAGATTTATCCTACTATAGGTTGTGCAGACAGGGCAACAAATCAAATGTCATGATCAATGCACATCATATGCAGTTAGGAAGGTTTATAATGTCTAAGAAAATAAAATAAAAAATAGCATCCATCTTGCATTGGCCTCTGTAGTTGAATGAAGCATATTGAACAACCTCTACCCAACAGCACTGTGCTGGTGTTTCCTGTGACCTACCTCTCTTGTAACAACCATCATAAATGGAAGGTTTTATGGACTGGCACCAACACATCAGAATGGTCTTCACACTTGCCAGCCTCTTGCTATGTGGAGCAGAGCTGGTATCTTTCAAAGGCCTACATATTCAAAAGCAGGACCTATCCTCTCTCAAAAGCGACCGTGACAAAAACGAATATCTAGTATAACATGCACCATATATCTGGCCCACTCGCTGTCTGCTAAGACACATTCATATTGGTCTATTATTATGATGCAAAGTTTCCCTGGGTAATAGAGAAGTGGATAGGGCAGGAAGGAGCAAGCAAGCTTTGAGGCAATCATGAAGTGCTAGAGCTTACCCTTATGAGAATGGCCTGGGATATGGCTGTAGGTGTAGGAGCTGGATATGACAGCTGCTGCACATAAGTGGGGTAAGATGCTGCTCTAAAACTAACCCAGTGCTTCAGATGTGGATATGGCTGTGTATGGCCATAGGCAGTGTTGCTCCATCCACACCCTCTGACATGTTTTGCCCAGTTTACCAGGGCTTGGTCACAAAGTGACCAAGTCCCGGTAGGCTGGGCAAAACATTTCAAGGGGGCATGGCTGAAGCCAAACACAGCCATATCCACATCTGATGCAGAGTCTGTTTTGGAGCGGCATCTTACCCCAAATATGTCCACGCTTCTGAATTAGTGCCCGACGCCTTCTCCCACTTTCAGAATTCCGGTAAAGACAGCTGTTATCCTCCAGCTTTGAGCAGTGCTCCAAGTCCACATGTGATCACTGCTGCATGTATAGCCTCATCTCCTATAGCAGCTTACCTACTGCAAATGAAACATACAGAAGCAAGGTTCTCTCCTCAAAGTATTTATCATCATACAATGAAAATGTGCACATATTTACATTATTAAAGGACAGGAATACATCTGCATATCTAGAAATAAATATGTTCTGATTATAAAAAGAGGAATTATCTTTAGGTACAGCTTTCCTTTTGTTTTAACTGATCCTCTTCTGACATGTCGATTCAATCTAACCGATCCTGTGCTGACTTTTCGATTTGATCTAACCGATTGTCCGCCGATCTTTCAACTTGATCTAACCGATCCTCCTCCAACATTTCGATTTGATTTAAGCGATCCTCCTTTGACATTTCAGTTTGTTTTAACTGCTCTTTTGACATTTCAAAATTTAATGTATCCTCTGGCATGACGATAACTGTTTTGAATTTGGTCTCATTGAGCCTCTCATTCTCCTCAGAGTGAAGATCGTTATAGGAAATTGCCCTCATGTGGGCAGGGAGGTGAGTAAACTCCTCCTCGTTAATATCAAAGTCTTTCATCTTATTCTGGAGAAGCCACCAGTTTCCAAAGAAGCCAATGTCCAGCACCCTGCTGGGGAACTCTGACCAGCGAGGCTTCAGATGGGAGCACTGGGAGGTGTACAAGTCACAGTAAGGATCATAAGGCGCTTCGTACATAAGAGAGAAGATCATGAAGTTGATGTGGCGCAGACGTCCCTCGTTCCTCAGCTCCATCAGTCTCTGTACATGTTGGTCAGAACTCCTGCTTCTCGTCCAGGGTGAGAGGAGTAGGAGACAGGAGGAAGCCTCTAGCAGGGAGCACTGGAAGGAGTCCTCAGAGGGTGCTTTGGATGAACATATGCCAACACCTGCTAGAAGGGAAATGTACAGAGTGGCCTTGCCCGGGCGTTCCTTGGCACCAACAACAATGTCCTTGCAGGCTTCACCATAATCACGCAGGAGGTGTTTGGTCCAGAGAACTGACAAAAGAAAAGTACATAGTTAGTAAATGGAAATAAATGACATCATGAACCTACTACTGTTCTAAAAGTCTCTGACTCCCGTCATCAAGTCACACAAGTAAAAAAGCTTCTAAGAAAATATACTCAGCATTGTCATGAACCTGCAATAACATTTCAGGTCCTGTCTGTTTGCTTACCTTTCTGCATGTGTCCAGTGAGGCTACTTTCACACTGGGGCGGTGGAGCGTTAGCGGTAAATCCCCGCTAGTCACAGCGGGGATTTACCACTGTTAGAGCGGCGCGCTTTTAATACCCCACAAGGGATTAAAAGTGCCCGCTCTCTGCGCTTCCGAGGCGGTGTGCAGCCTCTTCAGAAGCGCTGCCCCATTGTTTTCAATGGGCAGGGGCGGTGGAGGAGCGGTATATTACCGCTCACCGCACCGCCCCAAAGATGCTGCTTGCAGGACTTTTTGTAAAGTCCTGCAAGCGCACTGCCCCAACGTGAAAGCACTCCGGCTTTCACATTGGGGTGGATGGGGAGTGACTTTTGAGGCGCTTTACAGGTGCTATTTTTAGCTTAATAGCGCCTGTAAAGCGATTCAGTGTGAAAGGGGTCTTAGAGACTGTGCCTCTCTCACCTGTGTGCTTTAGTAAGCCTTCCTCAGCTGGGCTCCACCCCAGTCCCTAATTAGGAACATTTGATACCTGGCAGTGCAGGCCTACGATGCCAATCAATATTGTGCATTTGGCTTTGTGTGTGCTTCTGCCGTGTGCTCTTCGTTTGTTCCCATGTACCGATCTTGGCTTTCTTGACCTTCCTTGTCTGCTAGTGACCCCGATCTCAGCTTATTCCTTACCTTCCCTGTTCTGCCTGTGACCCCGACCTTGGCGTGCCTCCTGTCTGTTTCTGTCTGCTCATAGCCCTGACCCTTGGCTTTCCCACTGACCTTCTCTTGCTATCCTGCACTGCTGCTTCCTCTCCATTCACCTGTAGCCAGCCGTGAGCATGAGCTGAGGGACCCCGGGGGGCCGCGACCTGGATCCAGTTGCAGCCAAGTCCATCCTCACCACCAGAGGCTCTGGTGAACACCTTCTGGCTTAGACTCCGCCCCCTGGGGAAACCTATGCTCTAGCTCCCTGTGCAATCTGTGTCAGAGTTCCAGCAGTCCCGCTTCCCTGCACCATCTTGAGCTCTAGTTGCAGCAGTCAGCTAAGGGTTCACAACCTTAGCGGTGTGCCCTGAACCCAGGGGTGCACAACTGCCATCAGGTGACCTGACAGTAGGAGACAGGTGCGCACCGCTAAGGTTGTGAACCCTTAGCTGACTGCTGCCCTCATTGTGGGTGTCAGTGGGGGGGGGGGAAAGGGGGGACAGTGCCCCCATCGTGGGTGTCAGTGGGGGGGGGGGACAGCCCGTGACAGGGGGGAAAGGGGGGGGGGGTGACTGTGG
>BLSH010450709.1:640451-651269 GCA_018402905.1 Glandirana rugosa | reverse complement strand
GAAGGAGTGACAGGCTCCCGCGGTCAAGTGGTAGACTCTCGAGGTGCACCCCGGGACACTGGTGTCTCCGGGGTAGGCCAAGTCTAAGGAGGAGTAGTTGTACCCCTGTTCCACGAAACCCCACTCGTGGGTATGAGGGGTACAACTCCCGTGCGACGGACCATACCAGGTCCTCCTCCCCCGCAAGCGAGCAGGGGTGGGGGAAAGGACCGGAAGGTCCGACGCACGAGCCTATTCCCAGACTACACCTATGGTTTAAACGGTCCGACTTTGATCCTACTTTGCTGTGCGATTTACGGTCCTACATAGGGTCAAAGTCGGACCGTTTGTCTGTAAACAGGGATCCGACTTTGATCCCGACAATACCAGGCACCTTGTGCTCTGGGGATCTTGAAGGGGAACTCCACGCCAAATTTAAAAAAAAACTGGCATGGAGTCCCCCTCCAGGAGCATACCAGGCCCTTTGGTATCCACATCAGACCCTTATCCGAGCACGCAGCCTGGAAGGCCAGGAAAGGGGGTGGGGACGAGCGAACGCCCCCTCCTCCTGGACCATACCAGGCAGCGTGCCCTCAACATGGGGAGTATGGGTGCTCACCCCAAAGCACCTTGTCCCCATGTTGATGAGGAGGAATCTGAACCGGATGGGGCCTCTGTGGTCACAGGGCCCCACGTGGAGCTCTCAGATGGTGAACTGGCGCCCTCGGACAGTGAGGAAGACCAGGGGGCCTCGATGGCGTGTGAAAAGGCGCTGGTGGCCTCCCTGATCACCGATAGTCCTTGCAGCTGGACCAAGCCAGGGAGTCGCAGGAGTTTGTGGGTCCTTTAAGCCGTCACGGACCCCTAAGGCATGTCCTTATGTCCAATTTTTTGACCAGTTTGTGTATAAGGAATGGCAGCATCCGCAGAATTCCTTTTCACTGCCCATAGTTTTCTCTGTGCGCTATCCTTTTGAGGAAAGTTTTTTGCAGAAGTGGGCATCTCCCTGCAGTGGACCCTCCACTGGGTCCGGCCGATAGGCGGACGGAGGGTATCCAAGGCTTTGTTCTTTGCGGGGACGGCCATGAGGCCAGCTCTGGCGTTGGCCACGTTGGCACAGCCACTTACGAAATATGCGACGGGATTGCACAGTGTTTGGGCTGCAGGTGCTCCCCTGAGGCCTTGCAGCCGGCTGAACATCTGATACAGGGTCTCCGGTACCTGTGTGTCGCAGCCTTGGACCTGCTCCCCATGCTGTCGAAGATGTCTGTTTTTGCAGTCATTATCAGACGGTTGCTGTGGTTGCGGTGTTGGTCGGGTGACCACGCGTCCAAAAAGGGCCTCACGGACCTTCCTTTTCAGGGTGGTCGGCTTTTCGGAGTGCAATTGGATGAAATCATTAAGGATTTCACCGGGGGGAAGAGTACCTTTCTTCCAGAACCCAAGTGGCGGCATTGCCGCCGTAAGCAGGGTCCTTCATCCTCGGCCCAGAAGCGTTTTTTTTTTTCGTGCGCCCGGTTCAGCGGGCAAGGGCTCAAGGCCCGGCAGTCTGCCTCGGGGTCCGATAAGCGTCCCTGGCAGCGCAAGCCCGAAAAGACTGAGGACAAATCCTCCTTCGCATGATGGGTTGCCCCCGCACGACTCTCGGGTGGGGGGCCGACTTCTGGGGTTCGCAGACAGGTGGACTGCTCGCATTTCCGACCGGTGGGTAGGGGAAGTGGTGTCCTCCGGGTACAGGATAGAGTTCAGCACTCTACCTCCAGACAGGTTCTTCCCATCGAACCTGAGGCTTCCGCCGGGGCGTCGGGAAGCTCTCTTAAGGGCTGTCCGAACAAGGAGCGATTGTGCCGGCCCCTCCGTTGGAGAGGTTCCGCGGCTTCTATTCAAACCTCTTTGTGGTGCCCAAAAAGGGTGGGGTCAGGCCAGTTCTGGACCTAAATGCGCTAAATCATTTTGTGAAAGCGCGAAAATTCAGGATGGAATCAGTCCGTTTCGGTCGTGGCCGTCCTTCACCAAGGGGACTTCATGGCATCCCTGGATATCAGGGACACTTATCTGCATGTTCCCATAAGCCTCCGGCATCAGCGCTTCCTGCGCTTTGCGGTAGGGGACCTGCATTATAAATTTGTGGCACTCCCCTTCGGTCTGGCCTCTGCTCCACGGGTCTTCACCAAGTTGCTGGCTCCGGTGCTGGCTCTGCTGAGACAGAGAGGCATTGCTGTGGTAGCTTACCTGCCTACTCCTGTGAGCGGAGTCGGCTCTGGAAGACAATGTTGCTATCACACTGACCTCCCTGCGAGACTTCGGCTGGTTGATCAACCTACGGAAGTCGACACTGACCCCGTCCTGTCACCTAGAATATCTGGGCCTGATATTAGACACAGAGCAGGCAAAGGTGTTCCTACCTCCGGCCAAATTACTGACACTGCAAGCAGCAGTGCGAGCCCTGCTGTCACGTCATTGGTCCTCCTTACAGGTCTGTATGCGAGTGTTGGGGCTCATGGTCTCGGCCTTCAAGGCGATACCTTACGCCCAGAGTCACACTCGGCTCCTGCAGCGAGCGATCCTATTACAGTGGGACAAGTCTCTGTTGTCTCTGGACCAGCTGATCAAATTGGACATCAAACCTGAGGGTCTTTGACCTGGTGGCTCCGGGCCCCGGCATTGAATTTGGGAAAGTCGTTCCTTCCCTTGAATTGGTCGATAGTCACGTTGGGCGCCAGCCTATCGGGCTGGGGAGGAGTCCTGGGGCAGTTGTCTGCTCAGGGCCGTTGGTCCACGCAGGAATCGCGCCTTCCAATAAATGTGCTGGAGCTGAGGGCAATCAAGCTCTGTCTCTCCCACTGGTCGGCAAGGCTGTGCGGCCTCCCGGTTTGGGTTCAGTCGGACAACGCCACGGCGGTGGCGTACGTGAACCATCAGGGCGGAACAAGGAGCTTGGCACCAGCTGTGGAGGTGGCCAGAATTTCGTGTGCCGGCAATTTCTGCCATCTACATTCCGGGCATAGAAAACTGGCAAGCAGACTTTCTCAGTCGCCAGACTCTGGATCAGGGGGAATGGTCTCTGCATCCAGAAGCGTTCCTCCAGATTTGCAAACGATGGGGCACACCAGACGGGGACCTAATGGTGTCCAGGTTCAATCACGAGGTGCAGACCTTTGTGTGCAGGACAAGGGATCCGTTGGCGGCCGCCACGGACGCACTAGTCGCACCTTGGTCCCAGTATAGGCTTCTGTATGCCTTTCCTCCTCTCAAGCTTCTACCACGGCTCCTGCGCAGAATAGAAGCGGAGGGAATCCTGGTGGCTCCGGATTGGCCTCGGCGCCCTTGGTACGCCGACGTGGTGGGGATGGTAACAGACGTTCCCTGGCTGCTCCCGCTTTGCGAAGATCTGCTGTCACAGGGACCCATCCTACACCCTGCTTTACCCTCGCTGGCTTTGACGGCTTGGCTATTGAGTCTCAGGTGCTGAGGGATAGGGGTGTCTCTGACTCCGTGATCCCTACCATGCCTAAGGCGCGTAAGTGTTTTTCGCGCAAGATATATCATCACACCTGGAAGGATTATATTGCCTGGTGTGAGGCGGGGGGTTGGATATCAAATTGGCTTTAAGTACACTCAAGGGTCAGATTTCGGCTCTGGTGATTCCTTTTCAACGTCCTTTAGCTATGCATTCTTTGATACGTACATTTGTACAGGGTGTACGTCATGTAGCTCCTCAGGTACGGTCGCCATTGGCACCGTGGGATTTAAATTTAGTACTTTCCGTACTGCAGAAACAGCCATATGAGAAAATCAATGATATTCCCTTACAACTGCTGTCACAAAAGGTGGCTTTTTTGGTGACCATTACATCCGCTAGGCGGGTGTCTGAGTTGGCGGTTTTGTCATGTAGGTTTCCCTACTTGGTCCTTCATAAGGATAAGGCGGTGCTGCGCCCTTTCCCTTCGTTACTACTGAAGGTGGTTTCCCCTTTTCACATTAATGAGGACATTGTTCTTCCTTCATTGTGTCCACACCCGTCTCATACCAAGGAGATTGCTTTGCACTCTTTGGATGTAGTAAGGGCTCTGCGGGTGTATTCGTCGGCAACAGCTTCTTTTCGGAAGTCTGATGCTTTGTACTGACGGAAGGACCGTGCAAAGGTTTGGCGGCCTCATCAGCTACTATATCCCGTTGGATCAGACAGACTGTGACCAATGCGTATACTGTTCTGGGCCAAGAATCCCCTTTTCCGGTCACGGCTCATTACACCAGGGCGATCAGCACTTCCTGGGTTTTCAGACACCAAGCCTCGGTGTCTCAGTGTGCAAGGCGGCTACATGGGCCCCGGTGCACACTTTTGTTAAAAATTTACAAGGTGATGTGTCAGCATCCGCGGATGCTGCTTCTGGCAGCAAAGTTTTGCTGGCGCCTCATGAGAGGAGTCTGTTGGGTACAATGGTTATTGTTTACCCACCCCTCTTGTTGGACACTGCTTTGGGACGTCCCCATGTGTCATGAATAGAGGCTGCGTCTGTCAATGAACGTAAGAGAAAATAGGATTTTATTAAGAACTTACCGTAAAATCCTTTTCTCTGAGTTCATTGACAGACGCAGCACCCACCCCTCTGTGTTGCGTTTGTACGGCTTGTTACAAACTGATATGCTATGCAGAGCTGGGGGGTTTTATGGTGAGTGAGGACGGCCCCCTGGGAGGGGCCAGCTTGCTTTTTTTCTTTTTGCCTAGTCTGCTCCTAGTAGGAGGTGCATAAACCCCATGTGTCATGAATAGAGGCTGCGTCTGTCAATGAACTCAGAGAAAATAATTTTACGGTAAGTTCTTACTAAAATCCTATTTTTTGTGATTCGGCACTGTGTCATTTTAACTGACAACTGTGCGGTCGCGTGACGATGTACCCAAACAAAATTTGTGTCCTTTTTTCCCCACAAATAGAGCTTTCTTTTGGTGGTATTTGATCACCTCTGCGTCATTTCTGATCACCGCTATAAACAAAAGAAGAGCAACAATTTTGAAAAAAAAAACAATATTTCTTACTTTTTGCTATAATGTCCAAAACAATATATAAAAAATGTTTTTTTTTCATTATTTTTGGCCGATTTATATTCTTCCTCATATTTTTGGTAAAAAAAATGTTCGAATGATGATAATTCATTTATGGGGCTTTCTTTTTTAAATTTTTTACTAGTAATGGCGATCTGCGATTTTTTATCGGTAATGTGATATTGCGGCGGAAACGTTGGACCATTTTGACACTTTTTTGGGACCATTGGCATTTATACAGTGATCAGTGCTATGAAAATGCATTGATTACTGTATAAATGTCACTGGCAGGGAAGGGGTTAATCTGCAGGGGGCGTTCTAAGGGTTAACTGTGTTCCCTCTGTGTGTTCTAACTGTATGGGGGCTGGGGGAGGGGAGTGATCACGGCTCCCATACACAGGAAGCCTGCGATCACAGCTCTTCCCTCTCTGTGTTTACATACAAGGACCTCCGTTATCTCACTGCGGGGGAGCCATTGCGGGTCCACCCTACCCGCTCCCTGGCTCATTATCGCAGCCGCTGTCACCTGACAGCGTTACGGGATAACGAGCCAAGTTGCTGCCGTCAAGCCACAGCGGGCGGTCGGCAACTGGATAAGGTTGTTTTCCCTAAAGCATTTCTATGGTCAAAATGCTTTAGTGGCCAGTGGCTTCTGGGAGATGGCCCCTCCCTCCAACACACAGCAGGTGATTGTCAGCCTCAGCTGTACATGTTTCCCTATAAGATCCGTGTGGGGACGGGTTGTCCCTCCACTTAAGTCTCAGATTATATTTAGCTCCCTGCTCTATCCTGTGCAGTGTGTGACATCAGATCCCCACTCCCTTCCTTCTGAAGCTTGGAAATACCCCATCAATTCTGTACTTTAACCAGCTGTAGAGGAGAGATGGCTGCAGCTATACAGGTACAATTCATGTAGGAGGATTTGTTTTATCTCTGTGTATCACCTGAGGCTAGTCACATCAGCTTCCAGGTTTTACTGTTAAAGTATAACTAAAGGCAAATTAAAAAAAAAAAATTTGGATAGAGTGGAGAGGGATTAGAGCCCCTGTCAGTTTTTATTGTGGTCTGGGCCCCCCCGTTAAGGAAATTCTCCCTCGCTATTTTTCTTGTTTACCATTATCATTGAACGTAAAACCTAAAATTTTGAGTTGTCCCCAGAAAAGAAATAGATGGGAAATCTTCCAATGGGGACACTAGTTCTGGTGACCTGGGGGTCCCCAAGAAATTCCTTTAATTTGCAGAGATTTCCTCTCACTTCCTGTTTGGCTATGGGACAGGAAGTTAAGTCTCTGCAATAAGACACAGATGGTAAAAAAAAAAAAAAAAAAATCTGATGGGTTATAACCCTCTGTTACTCTATCCAAAATGAAAAAAAATTTGCCTATAGTTCTACTTTAAGGCCCCTTTCACACATACGGACCGTTTGTCCGTTTTTCATCCATCCGTTGACGAATGAAAAACGGACATTAATGCAACTCTATGGAAAAACTGATGATCAGCTATTTTCATCAGTTTTCATCCGCTTCGGTCAGCATCCGTTTTTTTGAACGGATGAAAGTCCTATTTTTCATCCGTCAAAAAAAAACAGATCGGACGAAAAACGGATCAGTTTTCCATCCGTTTTTGCATTGGTAGTGGATGTAAAAAAAAACTGATGAAAAACTGATGACCACGGATGAAAAAAAAAAACGGATGAAAAAATGGATGAACTGATAAACTGATGAACGGTCCGTGTGTGTGAAAGGACCCTAAGGCTTGGTTCACACTATTGCCGCATGCAGCTCCCAGCAGTGGTCTGGTGCATCTCCATTCACCATTTAAGAGCCAAATTTTTGGCTGAATTCAAACCAGAAATGGACCAAAATACGCACAGGACCCCTATGCAAAATCGCACCAGAGCCGCAGTGGAAATGTGTGAACCGGATCCATAGAGCGCCGATCACAATCTCCTGTCATGCGTATTGGATGCAGGAAAACCCACATCAAAGTTGCATAGGTGTGAACCCGGCCTAAAGTATAAGTTGATCTTTGGGAACATGCTACACCCATTCTTAGGGTGGCACTAGAGTTGCCACCTCATCCCTTTAAAACTGAACACATATTAATTACACAGGTTCTCTGGCTGATTAAGGGGTTAATTAAACTCACTTGGTGCCTTATCTGCATTCATTTGGCCTCAGAACAACCTGTGTAATTCATGTGTGTTTGGATTTAAAGGGATGAGGTGGCAACCCTAGGTGGCACATGTAACCCAATGCGCACTATCTGACAGCAGTACAGGGAGAAGTTTACCGCACTGTCACTTTTTTAAAATGAGCACAGCTGTGTGAGGTTCCGCCACATCATTCATTTACACAGCTGTGTGTGAACTACAAACTCCAACATCCTTTGCGGTTGTAGTTCTCAATGAACCACGGCGCTGCGGTAGTTCATTGATTCTTTGGGTCACATTGTATCCACTTGCCTGTATGGGATGTACACACACTAGGGTTGCCACATCATCCCTTTAATCCAGGACACATGAATTACACAAGTTCTGAGGCTAATTTAATGCAGGTAAGGAACCAAGTGAGTTTAATTACCACCTTAATCAGCGTCAGAACCTGAGTAATTAATGTGTCCTGGATTAAAGGGATGATGTGGCAACCCTAACGCACACACCGATGTTCTGACATCTGGAGGAGAGCTGATGTTCGCTGGTGCAATGCTTTACAAGCTCAAAAAAAGAATTACCTGCAAAAAAATGTGCATTTATTATTTTTTCCCTAAAAAAATTAAACTCTTAACCAATTGCTGACCGCGCTATAGCACAGATGGCTAGTTCTGGGAGGCCGTCATATGATGGCCTCCTGTGATCGTGCAGGCGGCGCGCTCTGTGATCAGTGTCCTCCAGCCCCTGCTGATCCCAGATTGATTCAAAGAGCCAGCCACGTGATCAGCTGTGCCCAATCAGCCGGTTATTGGCACTCCTTTCCTCACACTGTCAGCCAGAGCCAATAACCGGCTTTTGTAATAGGGACATGTACACCGATTGTCAGTGCAGTGCCCACCAGTGCAGCCTATCAGTAAACTATGAAAAAAGTTTTGTTTTTTTAAATTTTCGTCTTTATTCGTTTATTTAGCAAGAAACAAAAATATCCAGTGGTGATTAAATACCAGTAACAAGCGCTTTGTTTGAAAAAAAAAAAAAAATTGTAATTTGAGTACAGTGTTGCATGACCGCACAATTGTCATTCAAACTGCGACAGCGCTGACCTGGGCAGGAAGGGGGTGAAAGTGCCTGGTAGACAAGTGGTTACTTGAACAAGCTGAAGCTACTATACACAGCTGCACCAGATTTAGTAAATCTCCCCATAGATAACTTGTGGCAAAAGTAGAGGTTTCCTTTAACCACTTCAGCATCGGAAGGATTTACGCTTCCTTACCAGGCCATTTTTCGTGATACTGCACTGCGTGGCTATAACTAACAAATGCGCGATCATGCGACGTTGTACCCAAACAAAATTGACGTCCTTTATTTCCCACAAATAGAGCTTTCTTTTGGTGGTATTTGATCACCGCTGCAGGTTTTATTTTTTGCACTATAAACAAAAAAAGACCGACAATTTAAAAAAAATAAGTGTTTACTTTCTGCTATAATACATATCCAAAAAAAATATATATAAAAAGAAGTATTCATCAGTTTAGGCCAAAATGGATTCTACAAAAAAATACAATGGGCGTATATTGATTAGTTTGTGCAAAAGTTATCGCTTCTACAAACTATGGGACATATTTAGGGACTTTTATGTGTTTTTTTAAATTGTTTTTGCTGGTAATAGTGGCAATCTGCGATTTTTAGCGGGACTGCGACAAATCTGACCCCAAATGACACTATTTGGGGACCAGTGACATTATTACATTGATCAGTGCTATAAAAATGCAGTGATCAATATATAAATGACACTGGCAGGGAAGAGGTTTACTCTAGGGGGCAATCGAGGGGTTAAGTGTGTTCCTGATCACTAGGAACAGCAGATCTCTGTCATGTCACCTGTCAGAGCGGGGATCCACCCCATTCTGCCTATGTATACCGCGATCGCCGGCGGACATCGAGTCCACCGGACCCACGGTTCCACTGTGTTTTAAGTTTACTAAAAGTCAGCAGCTGCAAAAAGTGTAGCTGCTGACTTGTAATAAACTCACACTTACCTGTCTCCCGGTCCAATGATGCGGCTGGAACAAGCCTCCAATCTCTCTCCCCCCCCCCCCTCCGTGGTGCTGTCATTCCTACTGTGGGCACCCAACCATGACAGGAAGCGGTTTCACGGCCGGGCACGCACTGCACATGCGGCGATGCACTTTTGGATTGATTCCGAAGTCTTCTAGGACCAAGACTTCGGGAGGGAGGGAGAAGACCTTCCACTTCTGATCGCCTAATGCGACCGGAGCGGAAGTACCCCAAAAAATCGGGTATCCGCACCCCCCTCCTCGAAAGCTCAGTATCAGGAGCTGGGGAGGAGGTCTTTTGGGTGGAACTCCGCTTTAAAGTAGAACTATAGGCAAAACTTGTTTTTTTCTTTTTGGAAAGGGAGGGTTATAACCCGTCAGATAGTTTTTTCACCATCTGTGTCCCATTGCAGATTTACCTTCACTTCCTGTCCCATAGCCAAACAGGAAGTAAGAGGAAATTCCTGTAAATCAAGGGAATCCGTGTACCCATTGGAAGATTTTCCCTCTATTTTTCTGGGGACAACCAAATTTTGTAATTTCTTTTACTTTCATTATGTAGCCATGTGCTCCCTCAAGAGTGGCTGAAAGTTATGGTCCACCCTCCTGCTGCCCTCAATCACACAAATTCCACACATCCAAAGTCACTGAACAGGCAGTTTTCTTTGTTTTTGTTGTTTTATTTAGGGGATTGAACTTGGATAGGGATTAGGGATGACTGTGGGATGCCCAGTAATTGAACATGGGACCTTCTATATACACCTCCGGTATATACACCTCCGGTACATACACTTCTCCTCCAGTACACTTCTTGCTGACCGTTACATCTGTTCTCCTGGTCCAAAGGGAAATCTATCAGACCTCGAGAACGCTTCCTCTTCACCGCAGCTAGCACATGGTGAGGCCTGCTGCAGCTGCCGGCAAGGTCTCACATCCACCTTTTGTGGGCAAGAGTTGCAGGTTTCCTTCACTGAAACCATGCAACCTCGTTAGTGTAGCAAAGTATGTTGGTGCTAGAGGGGCCTTTGTATGAACTACAACTCCCAGCCCATCCTTCTTCCAGACCCATCCGGCCTGTCCTGCGGTTTAATGGCTCTCCTTCCTCTTGGTTGGCTCCTACCGGTTTTCACAGACTGCTCTCCACTCCCAGACTGTCCCAGTTTTCTCATCCAACTCCCAGGGGCCACCACTCACCAACTATAAAGGTGGATTCTTTAAAGAGTCTCCTTCTGTGTAGACCTCAGCTGCTCTCCTGCCACTCCAGGAGCCGACTCCCGCTCCTGTCTGCACCCAAGCCCCAGGTTCACCCCTCCCTGGCTAGGCCTGATCCTCAGCTCCTGACTACATCCTCACTCTTCCACCCGAACTCTCCTGACACCTGCTGGCAGCTGTATTTAAGGAGGTCTGCCCCCCATCAATCCAGCCGCTGGATTGGTCAGAGCTCCTTGTCATACATCAAGAAGTGACACCTCCTCCTCCATTCCCCTTTCCAGAACCTTCTAAGCTCAAGGGGGGGGGGGGGGATCTTCAAGGGGTGCTCATTCCTTCTACCTCCTCCACAGTGAAGAACTACATACTGTTCCTCG